>JAEQBH010007097.1:0-137040 GCA_016808115.1 Tetrastigma voinierianum
TAAAGCGAAAGCGTGATGTAAATTGTATAACCAGGTAAAGCACCTACGTGTTAAGTGCACGCCACGTGATCAAGTAATACAATGTACCTCAGTACGAATATCGATCCATTGGGAGAAGTGTGTTGAATACTAGAATTGGCTCTACGATATTATCTGGACTTAGACTTTTAATGAATTTCTAATTAATGTAGAGAACTAAAACTAAATCTAAATAACTTGTCAAATTACTTTTATGAAAACTAGTGGTCGGCCTCCCCTACCACACATTTGATGAATTTTTACCTAAAGGAATTATTCATTCAGCCTATTAATGAATTCTCGTTGGCAGGGCGATCGTACATACGAGATATCCTCTCTCGAGGTATATCCCGCCTATCTCGCCGGGGTCACGATCCGCCCGACCCTGGACTCCGAAACGCATAAATGCTCAAACCCTAATCGCCACACTCGGAACCGAGGTATCTCTATACGCCGATTGACCAAGTGTCGCTCTACTCATATCCCTAGGAATCCTTATCTCTTAATCTCGGATACCTAGTAAGATCATGTCAATGTTGGCCAGACACTACCATGAAAATAAACCACAAACATAGAGCAATTTGATATAACTCATGAATAAATTGAACAAAATAGAATTAAACCCTAATCCATGCAACTGTAGCAGAGTTCAACAAAACCCTAGAAATAAATCTAGAACATAATGAAAGTTATTACAACCATTGTTCTATAAATCATTGATAGTTTGAGAAGAGAAATACAAAAACACGAGTTTTCACGATCTCTCGAGTCACTCCTACTTCGTGTTCTGCTCCTCGTCTGTATGTCGCTTGATGCCTCAAAAATTTGATCTCATGTGCTTTTTATAATTTTGATGCATGAATCGCAGAAACATTGGAACGTCATGACGTTAAGCCGCTTTCTTCGGGGTTTGACTTTTCATGACCAAACGCCGTGACAAAGCTTTCCGAAACCAAAGATATCTAATTGTGAATAATAAAAGACTCCAAAATAATATATAAGGTAATAATGCACTTATTAATAAATAAAATAGAAATGAAACGGCGTAATGACGCGGCAGATAGCGAGTGTTTTGACACTCATCGCTGCCTGTACCTACGTGGGAATTTCGAATGGATGGCTACCGCAAATTGTTCATTTTAAGGTGGATCTTAACCAAACACTACTGCATCAGTAACTCTAACCGAAACCCTCAAGGTCAGTTCAAATCAATTACATTCACCACCAAAAATGTAAAAGTCAACTATTATTATCGCATCAAGGGTCAAATAGTGTCAACTATTCCCGCTGACAAAGCCGAATCTAACTAGAAGAAATATTTCATTCAGTACCAAATCACAAAAGATCATATCTTCACATTTTCTTTCATAAACAAAACAAATCTCAAAAGTACCATTAGACAAAACTACTATTTGATCCATGGATAATCAAATAAATAAAAAGTAAAACTTTTCATAAATCAAGATTATATATAATTCAGTTCAAAAATTTTCATTATCAAAATGAAGTAGAAACAAACAATTCTCTTTTTAAAAATCTGCATTAATATCCCTTACCTCTTAAAAGAGCTAATCCAAAGAATTTCACCTCAATGAAATATTTCTCCTAAAATAATAAGGAAGACACTATCATCATTACTTATTTATTTTTAAAACTTTCATAATTTGATATTCTTAATAATGATATTATTTTAAATTTTTTAATCCATAATAATAAAAGTTAATGTAAATATTTTATAAAATTTGTGATTTGTAAAGTTTATTCTATCAACATGATTTTTTTGTTCACCTTAAATATATTGACAACTTTTCAAATGCTAACTATTTGAATTAGATAATTTTTCAAATTTTATAAAACTCATATTCCTTTCGAATGCTATTTTAATAATTTATTTATTTTTATGCTCTTAATCCGAACTAAATCTTTTACTAGAAAGAAATAATATTAATAATATTTTAGAAATTATATTATTACATAATACTCATCTAGTCTTTTTACTTAACAGTTATCATACTTGACAACAAGTATTATTAATAGATTTCATTTCCTATAATTGCTTAATAATGACTCTAATCATATTCCTTATTTAAATAAATTCTCAATTCTTAATAAAATATTTACTTGTCGATCGTCGAAAGTGAGCGTAAAAGTTGGTAAAATGCACCGTATACAAGTAAGTATACACTGAAGTTCGCGTTGGTACTGTAGTTGGCTAGTCAAGTGTCGTTCCCACTCAAGAGAAGCTGTTAAGTACCGATTTAGTGACCTAGGGGATAATATTTGGATCCAATCTGTAGCGGCATGAATAAATTAACCGAATTAAAGAAAACCTAATACACCCTCATTTAAAGTAATTATGAGAACCTAGGGTTTGCTTTATACCTACCACAATTCGATGGATTTTTAACCTAGATAGCGTATTTATTTAATATACCATATGATTTATGTTAGCAGGTTGATCGTGTCTACAAGATATTCTCTCTCGAGATATAACTGTCTACCTCATTAGTGGGGTGTATTGCATCTTTGCTTTAACCCCTCGACTTCGAGATGCATGAATGTGCAAACCTTAGTGCTACACCTAGAACGCGGGATATCTCTATTCCCTGATTGACCAAGTGTTGCTTTACCCATGTCCCTACGAGTCATCATCTCTCGATGTCAGACTCCTAGCATTAGCATGCCACAATTGGCCAGAGAATGACATGTGATTAAATCTGTGGAGTAAAAGAACCATAGAAATTCATATCGATATTAAATAAACCACAATTAAAGTATTAATCCATAACGGTGCTGGGTTAGGGGCTGACAAACCCCAGAGAGAAAAGTTAGTTCATAAAGTGATTTCATTTCAAACTAAAAGATTTTCAAAGATCACACCTAATTGTATAGAAAGAATACAAAAAGCGTTTGCCTTTCGCGATCTCCCGAACTGCCTCACCAATCTCTCTCTTATCCCGTCTCTCTTCTCGTTTCGCCTCCTCCCTCCTCCCTTTTATACTCTAACTCACCCACCAACGGCCCGTAAAATAAAACTTTTGAGCTCCCGTTGAATGGAAGACTTCGCGCAAGATACCCGAGGCACCTCCGACTCGGATCTTCAAAGTTCACTGCAAGGTAGGTTCCCTTCGCCGCTACGGTTACTTACACAAGAACGTGGGTAAATTTCGTTGTCAAGGCATCTGAGGCCATCACCGTCGCACTTCTTGTCGATTCTCTCGCCGGTCCTTTCTCAAGTATTGTTAGCTTCCTTTATTCCAATATCGCCATGTTCTATGAAACATTATGTGATAGGATTAGCACAATATCGTTGAATATGAATGCGAATCATGCAAGCTCGAAAGCTATAAAACACATAGAAATCAGATCGGAATGTATGCATGATTCACTCCGATCACTTGCCAAAATACATATATCTTCAAATACTTATCAAATACATATATTTATAAAAATTTAGCCTTTTCAAATTTATCTTATTTGTTTATTATTATTTTCTTTCAAAAATTATCCTCAAATATTTACTTTTTTTTCAAAATAAATCTTGAATATCTAACATTATTTTTTTTCAAGCATCCGTCATGAATCAAATTTCTTAGATTTCTTATACCTAAGTTTCAAGACTTATTTTATGAAGGTTTTTAGGTCTAATAAATTATATATATATATGTGAAACCTCGGAAAATCCGAATTTTCAAGAAAGGGTAAAACAATAATTTCGGTCAAAAATCCGGAAATTTTCTAGATCTTGGATGATGAAACGGACATTACCGTTGAAATTGTCTCGCGAAATTTAGCTACCACGTCGAATTTCGTCAATTGGTAAAGTTGGAATTTACCGTTTTCAAGACCGAGAAAACGCTGACACTCAGACGCTGGATTTAATGCATCACACGACACGCGGCCAAGCGTGGATGAGTCAAACACAGCCTGGCGTAATCTGTAGATCCAAATGGCACCTTGTGAGTGGATGGAAATCCAAAGTGGAAGAGATAAGAGGATATAAACTAAAGCCTCAACCACGAATAGCCACATGGCAAGTGAGAGGACATCCCATCAATTAACCTGACCCAACCGGTTTAGGAGGGAAAAAGAGAGAAAGGAGAGAGAAAGAAGGAGAGTTTAGAGAGAGAGAAATTACCTTTCTTTGTGCTTTCTCCTAGCTGACAACCGTCAAATCCCGGGCGAGGCAATAGGCAAAGTTGATCCTCACTGTAAAGGCTACACGCGGTACTGGATCAGGAGTTTCGACAAAGTCCTAAAGAAATGCTTCCTCCTACTGCTTTATTCGGGCTAAGAGCTGGCTATAATGGATGTAGATGTTCGAGGCCTAAATGGTCGGGTTTTCAGCCCAAAGATCGATTATGGTGAAGTCCATGACACCAAGACCGTGTCAATGCTCATGTGGCTTGGTGTGTTGTCGGTTATTGCTTTGAAATGAATATATTGATCAGGTGAATGTCGCTAATATATGCATGCGCTTAATATATTAACATGAATTATCGCGAACGATATCGCGATTTCATACGCACCCGCATGACCCTGTAATAGTAAAAGCGTGGAGTGCATGACATGTTTTCGAGGTCGCTCACAATTACTATCGAGTATGTCCACAAACAAATGAAAATCAAGGTTGTCAAAAAGAAAATTATATCGCAGATAAGTCAGTCCAAGAATTGTTTTGAAAAGTGTCTAACAGCTTCACGCTTCTGAGATGTCCAATGGATCTGCTTCTGAGAGAGTTGTCTAACACCACGCCTGGGAGGATTGTCCGATGTATTTATTCCTGAGGGGTTGTCTACTAGAATTTTATCGAAATCAACAATGTGTTTTCAAGAACAAAACTTTGTTTTGAAGACAAGGTTTCTCGCAATTGACATATGCATGCGTGAGGGAGCAATGAGGGCTCAAGACGCTGTGGAAAGGATGAATCACATTCACATCCATAACATGTACACTGTGCAGGAACATACATGCTTTCACTCGAATGTTTGGTGTGCCATTACGTGAGCACTTAGGGTGGAGAGTAACCCATGAAAAATTTAATCCATCGGGCATTGCTTACTCCCGTCGTGGGAATAACCATTTCAGGTATTGAAGGTGAACTTCTTAGATATGACGATCTAAGGCCTGTGGCTAAGAATACGTATTTATCTTGTATTTGTAAAACTGGATAATCCCCGCTTTTTCAGAATTGTAATTAAAAACAAATTGTAAATTAACTCATTTTGTATAATGAATACAATTTTATCAGAAGTTTTCCATTTATTTAGTAGCCTTTGTAGTAATAAGGCAATCAATTGGTTTTACAAGGTAGAACAAAAGGAAAAGAAAAGAGGAGTGTGTGGGAGAAATTTGATGGACTATTTCGCTTCATTTGAAGATCACCAAAGTCACACAGATGTTAAAGTGGTGTCGCGACATGGGCAAAATTGGTAGGCGCAGGCGCGGCGCGCATGCGGGCACGACCTAGGAGTGGAGGCGCCAGAGCAACGCCCACAACAAATGGGCCAATGCGGGCTCCATCATGGTGTAGCAACACGAAAAGTCGTAGTGGAGAGCCATTTTGGTGTCAGGACACACTTCTTTGGGTGTTGCAACCCACGCTTTGGTGTCGCGTGGACATGATCTAGTCTCATCGGGTTGTCGTGACTCCGAGAAAGCAGGTCACGATCGGCCACGCAAGGCGCTGGCGCCGCGCTGACCAACGCGGCACTATCTCACACGACCCACATGTTGCTCGCACTATTCGGGGTAACCGGCTCATGGAAGTCGTTTCATTCAAAATAAATAAAAATAAAAATAAAATAAAAGGGAGGACAAAATCGATCCCTCGGAAATCGGGGTGCCACAATATATATATATATATATAGTATATATATATATATATATATATATATATATATATATATATATATATATATATATATATATATATATATATTATTCATAACAGTTAACTTTTGTTTTTTTTTTACCACATTCCCTTTTGTCTTTTTTCACTTATACCAATCAAAATTATGCAAACATGTCATTTTGACTTTCAACATACTTTCCATATTTTTACTTCGCTCATCTCTAAAATTTTTACTTATATAATTTTTTATTTTGTTTTTTTTTCTTAATGTGGTCTCCTACATCCTTTTTTTTTTTTTGGTTAAATTGTTCTCTACTTTTTTTTTTCATTCACAAAACTTTGGTTAGCTTACAATGGTTTTCTACCTTTTTTTCTTTTACCTTAATTCTCCTACCAAAGCAATTCTATACGACACCACTAACCATTATTTTGTTTTATTTCATTTTTACAAAGCTTAGTTTAATATAAATTTAACTTTAGGGCTTAATCTAAACTTTAAAAAAAATTAAAAGAATCTACTTAAAAGAATTATAAAAAATAATAAGGAAATATCTTACCTTAAATTCTCTTCTTCAACCCTAGATTAGAATTCTTAGGTTTTCCGATTCTCTTGAAATCACTTCTTCAAACCTCTATATTTGATGACTTTGTTTTCCAAGTATTTTACGATCAAGAGATGAGGCTATGCACACAAAAGTGGTTTATTAATAATTTTTTTTCTTTTTTATACTTGGGGTTCCTTAGAAGAATTACACTTATTCCTTTACTTTAATTTCCAAATAATTATATATTTACCCTTAAAATAATTACAGGGTATCACAGTTAATTTGCTAGTCGTATCTTTTCTTGGTTATTGTACTCTATAAGATGTTCTTCTTTTCTTTTCATTTCCACCCTAATAAAATTTTCTAAGTTTTAAATCAAAGAGTAACCACTAGATTATCTCAGGTTTTGAAAGTATAAATAAGAAAATAATAAATAAAATGATTTCTTTTTATGTTTAAAATCATTTTGGAATAATAAATGAGTTATTAATCCATGACACCATAGAATAATTTATCATATATACAATGGAGAAAATAAGCCAAAAGACATAAAAATAATTCATTAGTTTAGAATTTGCTCTATTTTTCTTCATTCGTTTCTTCTTTCTCCTTTTGATTTTTTCTTATCTTATTTCCTTTTCTTTTTTTTTTTTTTTCAAAATCAAAACATAATCTAAAAAAAGAGTGATACATAATATTTCTAAAGTTAGCCCATTTTTCTAGTTTCATAAAAATTCAGGTTCACTAATAAGTTTATAATTTTAAGATTGTTCTTTTGAAATTATGACATTAAACGTTATCATCTTGATAATGCAAAGAGTTAAAAGCAAAAAGGTCATTTGATTGTTTTTTCTAATTGTATCAAGAATTAAAATTCACTAGGTGTCATGTCGTTCATAATTCCAAAAGCGAAAGGTTATTTCAAAACCATAGTTATATTTTTCGATGCATTATTCATTTTAAGGATTTGTTTTCCTTTTGATTCCTAGTGAATTATATATATATATATATATATATATATATATATATATATATATATATATATATATATATATATATATATATATATATATATATATATGATGTCTTCTTTACTGGCTTTCTTCAAATTAATTTTTCATGTCCGTTGTCATGGAAGAATTTTGTGGATTTTAAAGAATTCTTATGATACAATATAAAAATATATTTGTTTTAATTTTAATATGTTTTTTGAAAATCCTATTGGACCCATGGTAGATTAATCATTGATTGTTATCCAAGTCCAATAGGGAAGGTCCAAGTCTAATAATGAATCTGCATGTTATTGCCTATTCTTAAGTAGAAGCTGAACATCCACAAACAACTCACATTTAGATAGCTAGGTTCCACTTCAAACCCTCTTGGATCATTAGGCAACCCTTTTCCATCACAAATCGGATCTCAATGAACATCGAAGAATCCTTGGTTATATATATATAAAACTTTTTATACACTTTTTATAGAAGGAAAAGGAGATGATCTTGATTTTCTACTCTAAAAATGAGGACTAGTAGTTTCATATATAGTTCTTTAGGCATATATATATATACATTGATGTACATGCATATATCCATGGCTTTTATTTAACATGATACATATATAGTTGACAAATTAGTCGAAATCTTTCTACACCAGATCATGTTGAACATACACATACATAGCATAGAACTTACCTATGTATACTTCATGCAACATTATTATATATAGTGGATGATCAATACTTATATTAATTTATTTGTTTTTCCTATCCTTGATAAACTTATAATCAGCCACGGCGTTCAGATTCTTTTCCCTTTGGGTGAGGGATAACATCCGGGAAATATCGGTGAGAATCTTCTCCTTCCTGTTGTCCACTATCACCATCACTGCTCATAACTTCCACTGCTTCTCCAGAATTACTACTTTTTTTAACATCATTGTAACCTCCAAACGCAGCCTTATTATTGAGATTAGCACCACTATGGAGCTGTTTGGCTTGATGATCATGCCCTTCCTCTGAAATAAGCCTTCCGGCATCAGCCAGAGCCAGGAAGATCGCAAACCCAAGGTTACGAAGAGAACAAGTGCAGTCTTCATGATGATCAAAACCTGAAAGAAGTATATAATATTGTTAAAACAAGAAGAAAGATGAAGGAGAAAATGAAGCTAGGCTTGTTTGAGAATAAGCCAAAATACCGAGAATATCGAAACGGTGTTAGTGTTTTGTAAAAAAAAAAAAAAAAAAAAAAAAAAAAAAAACTCTTTGTTTTGATTAGTGTTTTTCATGCGCTTACGTGTTTTTGGGAAAATAAACTAAACACGTTTTCGTTTCATCGTTGGTATCGTAAAACAGCTTTTCAAAATTATAAACAAACAAATCCTAGCTTTAGTGTGTACTACACATGCTTTTAAAATTATTAATTGTTTTGAAAAACAACGAAACATAAAAACACATTTGAATATTTTTTTTTTGAAAACACGAAGGACATAAAAATGCTTAAATTCACATATAATAAGAACAATATGTTCTACACCAAATATCGTTCTTTTTCTATTTTCAAAAACGAGTTTCGAACATTAACGGTTTTCAAAAAAACAACTAAACATGAACTTATTGAAGCAATGAGTTTACTAATTAGAAATTGATCGAGCGAGATATGGGAGAATGATTTTCAAAGTTGGATATATAGACACGTACAAGTGAGTGGGGGTTAATTTGGTGCAACTTCATATCAACAGTAAATTTGGATTGTTGGCCGTATGAAAGTGTTGTGATCGCACTTAGAGGGATTATAGTGTAGAATCAATAATCCACCGTAGCACCAGGAGCAGTCGTACACTAAAGAAGCAATATTTGGGATTGGGATGAAGACACTCAATGCTTATGTTGAATAGTTCAATTATATATTAAATTCTGTCACCATTTTTCCTTCTAACTCGGGGTTTATTAGTTATCGATGTCCGAGTGAAGTGGTAACACAGAAATTCATACATGCTCAAATCTTATAGCCAGCTTAGAAATCATAATTTAATATGATATTTAGAAGGATGTCTTACAATTTGAATATTTGATCTTCATTATATATTTGAAAGTTTATATTTGATTTATTTGACTCTCGAGGAAAAGATATTTATATCGGATACTATACATCATGCAGTGTGTCACCGAAACCATTACTTATCGGAAAATTAGTGGGAGACATTAACAGTATTCTATATATAGATATATAAAGATGTTGAAGAAAGTGCGAGAATAGAAGCCATGATTCTCTGCTACAGTGGTAGCAGCATGTGAGTTTGGGAAACAGTAACCCTACAAAAGAGAAAAAGAATGTAGACAGCCATCAAGTTTGTCGATCAATAAAGTAGTTCTTCAGATATTCACCGTCCAATGGTAATCAAGGTGATTGAAAAATCTTGGATCAATGGTTGCTAGTGACCATATTAATTAATATGATTCTTTTCTTTTTTTTTAATTTTATAATCCACTATCTGTTAATATATACGATTGCAATTATTACTGATATATATAATCTATCTTATTACCATGTTTTCTTACCTCTCATGAAACAAAGTATGAGAGAGAAGTAATTATTTCTTTTCCTGTTCGAAAATTATTGATTTGTTTTACTATGCATTAACTTGGATGCATGAGACTCTCTGCTTGAACTTAAATTGTCAAAGCACTTTAATTAAGCTTTGGAATTATGCTGTGCTTTTCTTGGTGTAGAAGAGAAAAAAATTAAGATTATGGAAATCCATTAGAAAAGTTGATGCAAAAAGTGCTTATTACGAAGTGGGATTGAAAAAAAAAAGCCATTATCTCAAAGAGTAATTAACCTTCCGTATTATTTTAAGGACTTTCATAAATATGAAACAATATATATAGAGAGAGAAGATACTCAGTACCCGCTTGAAAATACTTACCACCTGTTTGATAATACTTGTAGAAAACGTTTATAACTGAAAAATAATTTTTTTAAAATTATCATTTCATTAACTTAAAAAAAAATTAATTTAAAAATCATTTACAGTGTTTTTTAATCAAAGAAATTAATAAGTGATTTTTATTAAAAATACTTAAAGAATCTTCAAACAAAATAGTAAAACTACTTTATTCATGACAAAAGATTACAAGGCTATTAGATTTGTTAAAAATCATGATATTCATATTAAACCAAAATTCAATGAGCTTAATTTTTTAGGATAATTGGTCATGTAACATCAAGATATGGTAGGAGGTCATGGTTCGTGAATATTTGATCCTCATGTGAGGGAGGCCGTGTTAAAATACTTAGATATTCATATGAAGCTGATCAATGATACTATTATGTATGCATAAAACTTGAAATTTTCTATTAACAACTGGTTGTAGATCATAGAAATTTAAAATAACTTCCATAATTTTTCATTACCTAAACATTTTGGAGTTTGCACCAAGAATTCAATTGATATGGTTGCATCAATAATCAATATAAATTTTTCACCATTACTGGAGATGATCCATTAAGCACACATCAAACATATACATATATATATAGATGAAGGCACCATATCCATGGCAGCCATGGTTTTTTTCAAAGACGGTACATCACAAGACAAAAGGTATAAATAACAATCGAACAAGCCGAAACCCTTCATACATCCACCAGATAGTAAACAAGCCATGCGTAGAGCTAGCTGATAATTTTCTGCAAATTTGTGATACCAAACATGCGCCTTTCGGCTACTTTCACTACATATGTCTGTCCCACATTATTGTTAATATAGATCACTAGCTTAATTCATAAACATAAATAAGCTTGAGCGATTGTCTTCTTCTTGGCTAGCTTCGGCGGCCAAGACTTGACTGGTTGGTTAGGTAATTTTAGTTCAGGAAAACCTGTGACTGTCCTCACCGGCATTATCTCCGGAACCGTCCTCGCTGCTGGCTACTGTCGAGGTTTCCAGAAGTGGTTTTAAAATTATGATTATTATTATTCCTTTCCTCCAAAATAATCCTTCCTGCATCAGCTTTCAGAGCTAGCAAGAAAAACCCTAAGGCAAAGAAGATGACAAGTAGAGTCTTCATGATCAAGCTGAACCTGCAAGAAGCAACCACATGAGATGTTACAAAATTTTGGAACAAATGATCTAAAACAAACAAAGGGAAAAATGAAGGGAAATGAAACTAGGGTTTTGGTAGTTAAAGAGAGTCTAGCTACCAGTTTTCTGATGATTTGGGAAACTTGCTTTGACGAGATATGAAGGAGAGATTTTAGTTGGGGCATTTATAAGGGAGTCTTGTGAGTTCATCTCGGTGTTTGATTATTGGGGGTGAAATGTTTGAGCACTTAGTGAGGTAGTGGGGGAAATTGATGTCAATGAAACTATTGCACCAAGGAAGGCGATGTGGGCCACCAAAGAAGCAATTGAGATAAACATTAATGATGATTAGGCTATTATATATTTACATTTTAGGGTCCACTTATGATGACTACGCAAGGCTTATTATCTTCCGTATATCGATCTATCGGGATCATATTTCATTAATACAATGCCTTTTTCAATCAGACCGGCGGAAATGAAGCCGAGATTTGCTGTTTGGCCGGGTCCGTCTGGCCAAACGTTTGATTCCTCCGCAAAAATAAGAAAGAAGCGCTGGCCTACGCCGCCCGCGCCGGCTCGACGCCTAAGCCGCTCCTCCACGAGTAAGATGCACTACTTGTAGCGCGAATCGCTAAGGCATCTTTCACCGATGGGGTATTGATATTTCTAAGATATGTTTTTCCTCTAATCGATGGTGGTAAAGATTCTTTCCCATCGGACGTATTTTCTCTCGCTCTTTATCGCCATTCCGATTAATAGCGATAACGAGGAGCGCTTATTGAGGATTATCTTACTTTCATTTGTGAGATTTGGTTTACTGATAGATAAGCTATTATTGGGAATTATCCTCTATTTCCCTTTACTCACGAGATTTAATTTGACTTTACGTGACACGGCTTCGATCGTCTGTATATCGTCTCTGTATAACGAACCCAAGCCTGCAATCGGCACTGTGGCTCCTGAGTCTCACCGGGCTTACATTTTCTTTGGGTCATGAGTGGGCCCTCGCGTGCCTATTTTTTTAAACCCTATCAAAATAAATCTCATTTTTTTTCTTTAATAATCGCTTTTAATCTTGTATTTCTCAAATATTTGTCATCTAGTAGTCTATCCATAGATGTTAAAAGACCAATTTTCCTAAAAGCTCAAACCCGTAGGGATTTTAGTTTCATATGAATATCATGTTTTAACACCCTCCCTCACACGCGCTGCATTTACTCTATACCCAAAGACGCTGAGAAATAAATCAAACCCCAAAGTCCACTATGTACTTTCAAATACACAAATGAGATCAAATATTCAAATTGAAAAGAGGTGGCTCGAAAACATAATGATCATCTCATTAAACCAAGATACGATATCACGCAACGACTATCCTTTCTTAAAAACTCAAACTTATAGATTTGAGTTTAATATAAACATCATCCTTCTTAACTGTATATATTTACAAACGACTAGAAAATGAGAAGTTTTTTTTTTTTTTTTTATAATTAAACATTTTAGTTATAATACAATAAATTATCGCAGAACCGAGACTCCAACCTAGGACTCCTCCCTTTCCTATACTACGCTTATCTAAACATTAAACGTTGATGTCTTACACCTACAATATGTATGTAGAAAAAAATTCATATCTTATGATTTTTCAAAAAAGAAATTAAGGAAATAACTCCCCTTATTTTTACTAGAGAAGGCGCATGCATGCATGCTAGCAAAGAAAATGAGCTTTTGTAAGGGAATGCATCAAATAATGGAGAGTAAATGAAGAAATTGGTATTCGGATGAAATCATCAGGGTGACTCTCTTAGGTGACTTGTTCGTTTAATTGCTCTGATTGTCTGCTCTCGGATGCCATGAGAGGTCAATTCTGTGTGAGGATATACTTCCGGAATTAATATAATTTAAGCCCACTAGTGCTTGCCATTTGAATATCAAGTTAATTTTAAAATAGAATTCAAACCATTTCCCCCCCTCCTTTTCTAATATTAATGTCTCAACTATTGATTTGCCG
Source organism: Tetrastigma voinierianum (assembly GCA_016808115.1). NCBI lineage: Eukaryota > Viridiplantae > Streptophyta > Magnoliopsida > Vitales > Vitaceae > Tetrastigma > Tetrastigma voinierianum. Next base: position 13,514 of record JAEQBH010007097.1, read on the forward strand.
TCAAAACTCGTTCAGTTTATGTCCGAAAGCTCCATGGTACGATTTTTTGTGAAAAAAAATTGACAAAATATTAGGAATCTATTATGATAGCATAAGAGCAGAACTGCTAAGCCGCGACCTTTATGTTCGCTTATTTTCACAAATTAATATATTAGTATTTATTCTATTCCATTGTATTTTATAATTTCTAAGTTAAATTAATAATAAAGTTTTTTTTCCTTTACACGTAATTTGTTTTCCAAAAGTGTTTTCAGATAAATTATCATTTTTCTTTATTTAGTATTTTTTTATTGCGCCATTTATCATAACACCCACTCATATTGTGGCTGTGGTGTGGAAGTGTCATGCCGTATCACAATTTGCGATTTGTTCCTCATAAGTACTGTGACTGTTTCCCACTTACGTAGCTACTACAAAATTTCTAGGCTCGTATGTAACTTGGAAAGTATTAAAGATAAAAAAAAAAATACACAAAAAGTGATTTTTGTTAAATTTACTTTATCGTGAAAAAAAAAAATAATTAAAATTCGTTAAAACTTTATATATATTTTTAATGTTTTTAGTCTTTATATAATAAAGAGACAAATAAATTTGTCTGATTAAACATATAATTAATTAATTAAGTTTAAACCATTTATTTTTATTTTCCTCCAAACTTTATTTTTGTCATTTTCTTTCTTCATTTCATTTCCTTAGTAGTTTGAATTTGGAATTTAGAAGTCTTAATTTCTTTAAAATTATGACACAAAGTTATCCTTCATAAGAAAGTTACATTGTGATATATACAAGATTTTCCAGGAAGTAAATTAGATAAGTTTAGGGAGATGTTCATTAATTCCGAGCCATAAGTAGAAAAGTCCCAAAAAATGACAACCTAGGTTGAGTTCATAGCTTAAGATTTTGTTTGGAATTTGAAAAGTATTATGAAAGAAAAAAATGGTCAGGAAAATAATTTTATCACGTTTTAATTTCATCACAAAAAATATAAAAAAGAAACAACTATAATCAAAATTCCTCAAAATTTTACATATTTAAAAAAAAAAAATTAATCCTTATATAATTAATATAGAGAAATAAATGAAATGAGTTGGAATAAATACATAAAATTAAAAAAATTCCCAACTCCCACTTTTCTTTCGACACCCTATTGCCCTCCATTTATTTTTCTATTCACTTTTGTTCGTTGATGTGATTTGAGTGATTTTTTTTGGCCATTCTCGACCTAAAATCACCTCTTCCATCGCTCTTCCTTGGACTCCGGGTTTTCTTTTTTCAATAAAACGATTTCTTCTATATCAATAAGAATTTTCATTTGTTTTCTTTGTTTTTCGTGTTGTTGTTACCGACCTGCTATTACTTAAGGTTATTATCAACTCATAAAATAAGGCAATTTATCGTTGATGGTCAATTTCTTTGCGGGTTTTCCGCTCTACTGCTTCAAATTAATAAAAGCTCGATTCGACAAAATCATCATATTAAATCAAATTTATCAAGATGCCATGATTTGTAATCTTATGTATTCTATGATTTTGAAAATATCATATGTATAGGCCTTAGCTGTTTCTCTTTACAATAAACTTGTATTATGCATCACTTTGTAAAGGTTGTAGCATTTCTCATTTTCCTTCAAATTTTCTTTTCTTCCCCACTTATCCTCTCTATTTTCTTTCCATAATGTTGTCCAAGTTCCAAACAGAGCCTTAATACAACTACAAATTATAGATTATGTCTAGAAACTTCCATCAATTTTCTTGCATAGTTAGTTTAAACATCCATACACGTATCGGAATTATTCATATCCATCCCTTTGATATAAAATTTAAGAAGCACACACCATATCCATGGTAGCCATGGCTTTATTAAAGATGGTATAACATCTATATATATAGTGATAACACAAAACACAATACATAGTCGACAAGCGAGGACGACGTACAGTCTACAGCCATAACACAACAACAGCAGTATGCATAACGGAGATCTTACATGCGCCATTACTTTCTTTTCTTCTTGGCTACTTGCATGTTTTTTTTTTCTTGTTATCTTTTTCCACATTATTGCAGACTAATTATGCTTAATTAATTCACATAAAAAGCTTCGTCATCCCCTCATAAACTTAATTTCCGTTTTGTTTTTTCTCCCATGGCCGGTTGACTAGGTCGGGAAAATAACGGTGAGTTGGGTCGGTACTTTCTCCTTCACCACTGGAGTCTTCGCTGCTGGTTACCTGATTGAACGCGCCGCCATCAACGGTGACCTTCTTATTGAGATTTGTCCTGCTTAGCTGTTTGGCTTTGGGCTCTTCCTCCAGAATAAGTTTCTTCTGCAGCTTCCAGAGTTAGCAGGGAGCAACTCCGGAAGACGACGCAGATCACTAGTGCAGTCTTCTATGATCAAGCTGTTAGTTACTGAACCTGAAAGAATTTCAACCGCAGTTCTTTCCAGAACTTAATAAGCGAACAAAGAAAGGAAAATGAACATAACTAGGGTTTTGTTGGGTTAATATTAATGAGTTTACCACCTCCTTCCTTGAGAAACTCCTTGAAGAGATGAGTGACTGAGGATCCACTTAGTATGAAGATAAATAGAGACTGCTGATTACTGACTGTATACAAGAAAAGCTGGTATTTGACTCTAAGGGTAGTAGTGGGAATCGGTATTGTAATAGCATCTGGCACCATGGGAAGAGGTTGGGACCAATTTAAGAGGAATGTAGGACGAAGACTTATAATTAGGACATTTTGAGGATTTGAGGATTTTCTAAATATTTAATCATTTAACCCAGGTCAGTGTTTATGGAAACCCTATGCACCCATCCCATCTGGGCATTTTAAATTGTATGTAACTATCCCCATCTAGCATTCCAAATTATTCACTTTGAACCTAAACCTTCGTAATTTTATTTTTGAATTTTTCCTTACAAGGCTCCATACCACTGGGTTGGTAATTTTTCTTACATCTCGATCCTCCTTTAAGAGCCCAAGTATCATACATGCCAAAAAAATAAAGAGCCTAGAATAGGACCTCATAAAGGAACAGGTGTTGTTGAGAGGTTCTATATTGTCGAGCTGAAGGGCAGCATATCTATGCTTATATACTCATAAGCCTTCCCATTTCTAAACAATATGGGACATTGTGAGACTTTAGGTGTACTTCCAATAATCTTGATTTCAAACAAAGTTCCACTGGAAATTTCCTTCAAAGCAGGATTTCCCTTCACTACGTTTAAGCACATATCTTATGTGAAGCACCATCTGCTAAGAGGCCCATCCCATCATTTTGTCTCTATTTCACTCACACTAAGCAGCCAACCCGACTCTAATACCACTACAAAACCCATGCACCCCCCCTCCTCCCCTCTCTCCGCTCTCTTTCACTATCCATCGATACGATATTATCTACTTTGTTTTTGCTCTCCACGGTTTTGTTTTGTGGATTCCCCCACCAAAAGGGCCTCACAAATCGGATGTTATCCATGTTTATATACTCATAAGTTCTTTCCCATTCCTAACCAATACGAGGTATTTGCGACTTCGGGTGCACACCAAACAATCTTCCCTCAACAAAGTTCCATCGAGCTTTCTCTCAAACCAGGATTTCTTTCACGGCGTTCGAGCACACACCTTAAGTGAAGCACCATCTGTTAGGGGTCCACCACATCATTTTGTTCGACTTCCAGCTACACGGTTAAGTATGAACCCGACTTTAATACCACTTGTTAGAAAACCTCATGGACCCTTCCCCCATCCATATCGGTATGATATTTTCTACTTTAGGCCAAAACCCTCGTGGTTTTGTTTTTGAGTTTTCCCCCCAAAAGGCTTTATACAAATTAGATTTTATTCATGCTTATATACTCATAAACCTTCCAATTCCTAACCGATGTAGGACATTATGAGACTTTAGGTGCACACCCAACATGTTTTTAAGGCTTATTCATGGCTAACCCTACAATACTAAAGCTCTTATACTATTCACTTTGCAATACATCATAGTAATATGTTCTTTTTACAAATTTGTTCAAACTAGGACTCGAACTCTAGACTCCTTCCTTACGCCGTCTGCTCATAACCACTGAAAGCTAAGCCCTATTGACTAAATCTACTAATAATAACTTACCCGAATAATTGTATTGCATTACCATGTTTAGTGAGCTAGCCATGGCCTAGGGGCTGTAAGCTTGTGACTTTGTTTCAAGGAGGGGGGATAAGGATTTATAAACCAGGGTTGTTGCCCAAAAATAAAGTTTTGATGAATTTTCAGAGGAACATAACCTTGCTCAAGGTTTGAGTCTCTTCGGGTGAAAGGATAAATTTTTTTTAAAAAAAGTTTCATCACCCCCACTGAGCTTATACTAGATCCGTCAGCCTCACAATACCAAAATTACGATGATGACTATCTATTGATGCTTATTAATTAAAGATTACATGATAATAGGAGTCAATATTTAAACAAATTCTCTAGATTAGTTATATCATTTCAGACTATTAAGCATGACAGAGTGGATCGATAAATATCTTGCTCCATCAATTGTAGTAGCGTCATTATAATGTTAATTATAGTCATTATTAATTCAAAATTAATTTATCAAGTAGGATGAACCATGATTAACGTTGGCATGAAGCTGATATATATAATTAGTTCACATTTATCTGTTCTTCCATGTTTTTTCTTTCCCCAAATGTGATTGTTCCCACTGATCATTTAATGGAAGAATAATGATTGACAATACCTTTTTTTTTTGCATTTAATTCATCATTATCTTTGACCTGCCGTATCCTCTAAAATCTTTCCCGGTGTACCAAGGGTATCATTTCAAGAGGAATTTGTTCCAAGATGACCTGATCTTCAGCTCTGATCAACATTAATATGATAATCTGTTAGTGTAATTGCTGTCGTCTATAATTTGTAATTAAACTAGTTAGCCTTTAATATCGACATTGGACACATGCATCTTGCTTCCTTAGTAAAACCCATCCATCAGATCATATAAATATTGGTCGCTTGCTCTAAGCGGTTTCACTTCGCTTAAAAGCGCTTCAATAAGTTTAAAGAAGCTTATACTTATATATAAGACGCGAATCTTTTTTCCCTTATCCAACGTGAAAATTCACAAACACCTTCCATACGTATCAACGCTTTTATTCCTGGGTCCTTACGATATTATGATCAAATGGGACAAACATCTCTTACGGGGTCAAATTAAACGGATCCCCACACTGCGGCTCTTGTAAATTCCATTTCGATATCATTTATAACGACTTGGCTCAACCATGTAGATATTATCCGTTTTGAGTCCAATGGTTCTTACGACTATAAAACGTGTTTATTAGATTGAGAATAACCCATATTTATATAATGTCATAAACTTTATCTTATCTCCAATGTGGGATGTGATATGACATGGCTGCTTGTAGCATATAGTAAATCAATGTAATTAAGTCATTACTCAATGAATATTGAAATTTATCGAACATCCTCTCAAATTGAAACTCACTTTTCATTGTATTCTTTTTTAAAATAATCAAAATTTTAAACTTCTCAATTGGGTTTTCAGATTCTACAATACAATGTAGTAGGTGCATCCTGCTTTTGTCACTTAATGATTTTTCTATGGAGCTGCCTGTAAGGATCATTAGATATGTATCTTTTTTTTTCCTTTTTGTTTGAAAATAGATAAATTTATTAATTCAGGTTAACAATACAATCGATATAAACACAAAATCAAAATTGTTAAAAACTTTAAAGACGATCAGTAAAGATTTAGGTTAATAGCAAATAGATCTGGCCTCAAAGTTCTTACACATTTGATAATCCAAAAATGCCTATAATACCTAAGATTTCATATCTACAGCATATTGATGAATAAGATTTGATATGATGACTCTGTCATATTGAACTTTACCATCCAAACACATTAATCGTCGACAACACAACTACATCACACAACAGTTGACAAAAATACGAAAAATAAAGTAAATCTAGATCTATGAAAGAAACGATAAAGGGTAATTTCAAGTTAAAAATCACCCTCATATCTAACAAATAAGGGTTTAAAGTAAAGAACAAAAAAAAAAGGGCGGCTAGAGTTTCCTGATATAAGTTACATGCTAAAACTTCTTTTAGATATACTAGATAGGTATCTATTCTATTGAAAATGGCCCAATCAAATATTTCTTAAAAACAGAAATTTTCATGTCTGTAGAATTAATACGATATTCATCTTCTAGTGAACACGATTGATTTGTTATTTAATAGCATGGTTACAAAGGTATTCTCGATCAAGATAACAATATCCTTATTCGAATACTTTAACTATTTTCTATAGTTGATATTCATCATCTCTAACAATTGGGTGATATATGACAACATGATAGATAGATAGGAGAGTGATGATTAATTAATTTAATTTCCTTTTTTGGGTGAGTGGGATATGTTGAAATTTCACGTGTTGTCTCAACAAATTAACAAGTGTATATATTTCAAAGGAGCGCATTTTCATTTCATTCAATAATTCAACTTTGGTGATCAATGTTTCCTGTGGCTGGGGTTCAAAATGAGAGATGCACCAATAAAACCAATATGGTTTCTACCATATATATCTATATATGGACTCCATTGACAAAATTGTCTTGTTAAACTTGCTAACCATGGTTTCTTACCATATATATATATAATGGACTCCATTGACAAAATTGTCTTGTTAAACTTGCTAACCATGGTTGATCTTAATTTGCCAAGGTTTCTGGAGTAAGAATTATGTTATCAAATGTCACAAATAAGAAATTTTAACTCGAACATGCAAGAAAAATCAAGCTCAATAGAAATTATCTTCAAAACAAAAATTGAACAACTTCATTCACCTGATATCACAAGTACTACTTTAAAGTATAGATGGTAATAAAGATTATAATTGATGTTATTGTTTTTTTTTATAGTTAAATATTTTAATTATAATGTAATAAATTATTTTTACTATAACCCAAACTCGAGACCCTTCTTTTTTTTATGTTTTGTTTATTTGAAACGTTAAAACATTCTAATTAGGTGTGACGGGCACTGATGTCATTGTTAATAATAACAAGTATAATTTAATTTGTTATAGGTCCTGGTAATTCAACCCATCTCATGTTAGAGGTTGATTCTTGTAGTCAACTCATCTCATGATTCAAGAGCCTGATGAGGCACAGTCGTCAAACCTGTTGATTTGCTTCTTCTTAATGATGGATCTGAATTTAAGAGTTTCGGCTCAAAAAGCGCTTGACATTCCAAAAGGCGTTTCCTTTATATAAAGGTTGTCAGGTATTTCAGAAGAACAAAGATGTAAAAAAAAAGAAAGAGGTGATCGAAGTCTCGAGTTTTCCTTCCTTCTCGCCCTTTGCCTGATAGTGTAAATACATCATCAGCTCGTAGGAGGGCGATTAGCGCTTTTGTCAACCATTCGACACCCGTTTTATCCCCGGGAGACGACGCCTTGAATCTCAAAGCAACAAACTGAGAGGCGCGACTTGTCTTGAGCAAATTGTGAATTTCACAAGACTTAGATGTTTTCTCCAACTTGATTATATTCTTCTCTTTTCTTATTGATTTAATTTATTTTGGTTTTTCTTAAATAACCATTATTTTGATTAAGTTTATGTTGCTCGAATGTCCAAACATTTGGTTTATGCTTTCCTGTGTTTCTACAACAAGTAAAATATTTTGTTGGTTTTATTTATTCTTTCTAACAATCTAAGACAAACTTTTTTACTCCACAAGAAGTCAGCGATCGGCTCGTCAAGGTGGGAAATTTACTCTAAGATTCGCCGATTCGTTTTGGTGCGGAAAAAGTGGATCATGTTTTCGAATCCGAAAAGAATCATTGTTTTTTGTTTCTAAAGGAAAAAAAAATAAGGAAATTTATTTTAAGATTCGTTGATTCTGCTCGGAAGAAAAAAGGATTCTATTTTCGAAAGCGAAAAAAAGATTTCTTGTTTTAAGAATTCGTTGTTTCGCTCGAGGTTCTCGTTTCAAAGGGAAAAGGATTTGGCTGCCAAAAGAAAAAAAAGGCTTTGTTTTAAGAATTATGTTGTTTCGCTCGAAAAAAATCTTTACAAAACCAAACAAACAAGTGGTTTGTTGGTTTACGAAAAAGGAAATCCTAGTACAGTACGAGAAAGGGTTTCAACCCAAACCAAGCATTCAAAATGGGAAATGCTCTAAATACTAGCCACATGTTTTGTTATGATATTTCTTAAGTAGGAATATATGATAAGGAGAAAAGTCTCAGTTAAAACCCTATTCCTCTCACTTTTCAGGAGTTCAGGCTAATTCCTTTATGGTCTTAGGAATTTGAAACTACAAACAAGAGGAATATTCTCGTCAAGGAGGCTAGTTGCTTGGGTTCTGGTTTTTACCCCACCGCCTTTCCCCAACACTCGAAGAAGACAATAAAGGATCTCAGAGAAACGGCACACAATCCCAATGAGGTTAAGGCTAACTTTGTGGAACATGGTCAAGGTTCCAAGTTCAAAAGGCAACAACAAAGGAAAAGGCACTAAGTCAGACCAAAAAGGGAGGTTCAAGAGCTAAAGTTCACGAGAAATGCTTCCCAACTCGTGGGAAGCAAAGTCACAAATCTTATGATTGCAGATTCGCTATAAACAAACTCAAGGAAGCCACGTGGTTGACTACATCTCCAAAGACAGGTCCGAAATCGAATTCTACTGCAGCTGGATCTCCGAGGTGAACTTGTGGGATCAAACCCAAGGAATTTATGGATCGACACCGTGCTACCCGCCATGTATGATCTCGATAAGATGATGTTCTCCACCTTTGAACCACTGAGACTCGGAGAAAGGTGTTCATGGGAACTCGCTACACTGGACATCAAAGGGCAAGGCAAGGTGGTCTTGAAGATGACTTCTGGGAAAGAGCTTACTCTAACAAATGTGTTATATGTACCCGAACCGCAAGAACTGTGTCCGTTCATCAATAGTCATGGATTTCGTTGTTGGTGCTTATACGATTGATAAATTTGTTCTATCAAAGAGCGGAATGTCTGTCGGAAAAGGGTATATGAGTGGCGTATGTGGAAGCTTAATACCAAGCGGCTATCATTGAAGTCGAAATGAACCAAAGCTAGTTCTTACCTTATATTCTTGAGTCATCTAATCTATGGCATGGTAGATTAAGACGTGTTAATTATGATACATTGCGTAAATTAATTAACTTAAATCATATACCAACTTTCCAAATTGATCACGAACACAAGTTGTGAAAACTTGTATGGAGCCAAAACTAGCAGTCATCTTTTCAAAGTATTGAAAGACACCTTTGAACCTCTTGACTTAATCCATAGTGATATATGTGATTGAAGCTCGTACAAACAAGAGGTGGTAATAAATATTTATTACCTTTGTGGATGATAGCACGAGTCTGATTATGTGTGCCGCCAAAAGTAAGGGTGAGGCGATAGAATTTGTTCTCTACAAAAGCGAAGTTGAGAATCAACTCAATAGGAAAATTAAAGTGCGAGAAGTGATGGGGTGGAGTATGAATCGCCATTTGTTGACCTTTGTGTGCTCAACATGAGATTATACATGAAACCCACGGCCTGTTACCACGATCTAATGCAAGTGGGCGAGCGGAAAAATCGCACTCTAAAAGAAATGATGAATGCAATCTTGTAAGTTACGGTCTACAAGCATGTGGGAAGTATTTATCTACTAATTACCTTCTAAATAAGGTACCTAAAAAGAAGCCGAGAAAGACTCCATATGGCGAGTTATGGAAAGGAATGAAGCCATCCCTACAGTACTTGCGAGAGTGTGGGGTCATGCGCTAAAGTGGCAGTTCTCACTTCAAAAAGGTGAGAATAGGACCTAAAACTATTGATTGCATCTTCATTGGTTATGCACATAACAATGCTTTGCTTATCGATTTCTTGTTTATGAGTCTAATATCCCGGATATTCACCAGAATACGATAATGGAATCGAGGAATGCATCATTCTTTGAGGATGTGTTTCCATACGGATCAGGGGAAAGCACAGTTCATCAAAGCGAGTGTTGAGACTATTCATGAAAATAGTCGGGATGGGAATGCGATGGAAGAGGTAGAACCCGGGTGCGGTAAAGGGCAGGACGGAAAAACATTTGGTCAGTTTTTCGACATACATGCTTTCGAAGGGAACCTCAGACCTATAAGGCGTAGACTCACGAGGAGAGTCTCATGTGGAAGAGCGATTAAAAGTGAAATTGATTCCATCTTGCATAACCATACTTGGGAATTGAGATCTTCCGTCGGGTTGTAAACCTCTAAGTTCCAAGTGGGATTTTAAGAGGAAGCGGAAAGTAGACGGATCAATAGACAAATACAAAGGCAAGACTTATGATCAAGGCTATAAATGTGAGAGTGCGGATTATTTTGACACGTATTCTCTGTGTGAGAATAAACTCCATAAGGATGGTGCTTGCCATTCTTTGCACTAAAATATCTTGAGGTACATCAAATGGATGTCAAGATAGCCTAACTAAATGGAGATTTGAATGAAGAAGTCTACATGGAGCAACTTCGAGGGTTTTACGCTGCAGGACGAGAAATGAAAGTCGTAGATTGGTAAAATCCTTGTATGGATTAAAGCAAGCGCGGGAAACAATGGCATGAGAAATTTGACAACATTATGTTGTGCATGGATTCAAAATCATGAATGACAAGTGTGTCTATGTCAAAGATGATGAACATGGCTATGTCATTGTATGTTTGTATGTAGATGACATGCTGATTGTCGGTAGTAGGGTAGATGATTACATCTACGAAAACATGTTAATTCGAATTTGACATGAAAGACATGGGACTTGTTGATGTTATTTTGGGAATAAAAATCAAAAGAACATCAGATGGACTCGTGCTAAGTCAATCACACTATGTTGACAATATTCTTGGGAAGTTTGATAAGGATAAATCTGGTATAGCCAGAACACCGGTAGATGTAACTCTACACTTTTCCAAGAATAAGGAAAGTGTTCCTTCAGAGTAGAATACAGGAGCGATAGGGAGTCTAATGTACTTAATGAGTTGTACAAGACCGGACATAGCCTATGCGAGTTAATAAAGCCCGAGTAGGTACCACGAGCAAATCCACAGGAGCTATGCATTAGCGAGGAATAATGAAAGTATTAAAATACTTCTGATTCACGCCATTGACTGTAAAAGTTGCAATGCACGAGATATCTATTTGTACTTGAAGGTTATAGTGATGCTAGTGGATATCTAATGTTAAAGACTCAAAAATCCCATAGTGGTTATGTCTTTACCTTTGGGAGATACGGCGGTATCATGGAAATCCCTCAAAACGAATGGTTGGCTCGGATCCACAATGGAATGCGAGTTTATAGCACTAGACAAATGTGGGGAAGGCGGAATGGCTGCGCCTGGCTTCACAGAGGACATTCAAGGTGGCGGCTTGATTGCCTCCAATATGCATACATTGCAATGATTCAATGCGCTGACAGTAGAGCACCAAACATTTATGTATAATGGTAAGTCTAGACATATGCATCATTAGACACAATACCATTGACAACAACTCTCAGCCCCAGGGTTATCTCTATAGATTATGTAAAATCCTAAGGATAACATTGCGGATCAAGTAACGAGGTTAAGCAGAGTTGGTTAAAAAAAGTCGTTCGAAGGGAATGGGACTAAAGCAGTAAAAGAATAAGTCGATGCAATGGATACCCAACCCTAACGTACATTTGGAGATCCCAAGATCTAGGTTCAAAGGGACAACCAAATTATGCGGAGACTTTGTCTGATCAACGTGGGGATATTATCGTGTCCGTTCCTATGATGAGCAGTGATGCTCATAGAAGGTTAAGCTATACTTTTAATGATCTCTAAGCATTGGCGAGAAGAGTAACATAAGTGCTCTTAATTTACAGAGAGATCACCTATAGAGTGCTAATGATGCGGTCGAGTTCGAGTTATTCAAGCTCGACTTGAACTTGAAAACTTCGAATCGAGCTCGACTCGAGCGCTCGAAGCCAGCGAGCTTGAAAAATGAAAGCTCGAATCGAGACTCAGCATAAAACTCGAGACTTCGGCTCGAGCTCGAACTGAGACAAGCTCGAACCGACTCGAGCTCGAACTCGGAATCCAGGCTTCGAAAACTCGAACTTCGACCTCGAGCTCGGGCTACGAGTGAACTTCGACTCGAGCTTGAATTTGGATTGAACGCATGACTCGATATTGGACCATGTCATTTCAAAGCCAAGGTCTCTAAACTGATGAGTATGTATAAACAGGAACCTGAATAATGAAACAAACTACGATTGGAGTCAAAAAACACAAAAATCGGAATTAACGGTCACTACAACATCATAAAACTTAGTTTTAAGTGATAATCTACACATGGACTATCATTAAACAAATACACTTGAAAGCATATTCTTGAGCCACAACTTCAAATAATCCCAATAGCCTATGATAGGTGCAGGTTTCAAGGGCTACAACTGATCATGAAATACTGATATAACCTCCGTCAAACTAAATACTTGTGATCCAATAAAGCCCATCAAAACATCTTCCCTGAAACACACACAAAAAACATAACGATTTGTTAGTAATATTTAACTTTGTAAGAAAACATCAAGTAATAAATAAAGTGAAGTAAAAATATGACTCAAATTTTAATTTCATAAATCAAAACCTATTAGATTGTCGGTTTAATACGATTCCTTTGGAGGTATTGGGAATTGGGATAAGAATTTCTTTAGGTTGATCTTCATCTTTGTTTCTGATAATATCAAAATGTAAGTATTTATACATTTAAAAAAAAAGTAAACTAAATTGATTAACACATTAGTTCTTACCTTGTTCTTTCTTTTCACTCCATGGAGGATCTACACCAATCACTGTGCATATCAACATTTGCAGCATTTAAGAACAAGTGAAAGCCTATAGGGATCTATTACACGACCTCCGGCATAAAAGTTGCCTCAGAAGCCACAGTGGTGATTGGAACAGCCAAAACATTTGCTGCCAACTTAGACAAAATACGAAACTTCATAGATTTTTCCTTCCACCAAGCCAAGGCATCAAATTTATAATCTTGAGAAATGAAAAGCCCCTCATCAAGATACACATCTAGTTCAGATTTCATAGGTTCCGCTTCTTGCCCACTTCTAACCACTTGCAAAAGTTCTAACAAACTACTTGATGCTTCCTCTTCGCGAGCATTTAAACGATTCACATTCCTTTTTCTTAATGATAGAAGAAAAATGCATTCTCACAATATTCATCATAAAAGTTGATACATGACATCTCTAACTTTACTAATGTTCTCTCGAGCTACATGCGAAGAAAACATTTTGGGGAATGTAATCTCTAGAGCCCTCATTTTCAATATAGGGTCCAGCACCGCTCTTATTGCCATTAGCATATTGCATTCACCCCAATACTTGTCAAACCTTTGTTTCATGTTTTGAACCATACTCCTAACAAAATCATCAGGAAACTCGAATTTTTTGTCCAACAACACTTTAATCCTATGCACCTCATTAAGAAACAAGTTAGAAATTGGATATTTAGAACTTGATATAATGTTAGTAGTGTCTTTAAAAACTTTTAAGACGACAATTTCTCAATCTTTTCCCACTCACATCATCATTGAGATGACAACCATAATTATGATCATGTGCAAAGCATATCTAGGAAATACCTTTCTAAACTTGATAGCACAATCAACATGTCATAAGTTGAATTCCAGCAGTCTTGCATTCAAGGACTAATTTTCGGTCTTGCATTGTATTGGCTAACAAACATAAGCGGGTTTAGTCATTGCCTCACTTGAATTCAAGAAGTCCACGGTTTCATGGACTTTTGCAATGATGCTCTTCACTTGTTCAAGACCATGTTGAACCATTATGTTAAGGATATGTGCACAACAACGAACATGAAATAACCTTCCATTGCATAGAAGCCTTTCATTAGATGCAAAATTATCCTTTAGAATGCGAATCTGAGAATCATTTTACTTGCATTGTCAACTGAAATTGTGAAAACCTAAGAGAGAATGAAAAGAAATTATTGATTAGTTCACAAATCACAACTAAAAAAAATACTAATATAAGTATAGCAAAAATATAAGCACTTACTTTGTTCTCAATTTCCCACTCCTTAAACATGTTAAGATACGATCGGCTATGTTAGCACCTTTACGTGGAGGAGGTAAGTGGAAAAGTTGAGCACTCGCAAACTTCGTCGAAGATCCATAAATGAAATTTATTAAAACCATATATTCGATCCTTTAGTGGCCTTGATACTTCACAAATCTATAGTCAAACCTAATTCGATCCACCATTTTCAATAATGCTTTTAGCTTCTTCTTCTCAAAATCGTAGACTTTGAAAGATACATTCTTATAGTGTGTGAGACACACTAGTCCCTTTATTAGTATTCCAGCTTCATCATCAAGTTAAATCCTTATAACTTCTACAATAGTGAAAGGATGCTCATGCATCGTGAGCCAATGTGCCTATCCCCTCTCTCATCTTTAACATATCGGAATTTACCCATTATGCAAGCATTAACAAATCAGTTGGTTTGTGCGATACTTGAATCGGATGGTAAAATTAATCATTTGTTGTTGCTTCAAATTGTAATGCCTTTTTTGAACAAGTGTCAAATGTCGGTTCAAATGAGTAGTGCTTTTAGTTGCCAAGAAGAGGAGATTCTGGTGTTACACCTTACTTTCCATTTTCCTTTTATCATTTCGAGTTCGAAAATCATCCCAAACTTTTGATCTTCTTGGTCTCTTAAAATGTTGGAAAGGGTTTTCAACCTCAACTTATTTCGATGTAGGGATAGGAGTGGGTTCACTAGTTTCCAAATTAACATCTTCACTTTCATTAAGTTCATCTGATTCCTTAATCTCATCCTCAATATTCACATAAAACTCCTCTACTCTTGAAGTGTCATGAGTGTTGAAGTGTTTGTGATCCAGCAGAAGACTTAGACAATCGAAATACATACTATGATAAACTCGCTAGTCATTATAACAACGCATAGTATAGACAAAGACAAAACTTTCCTTAGAACCTTCCAAACACTAATAGCAATATTTATTTCAAATCAAAAATCGAATTTCTAATGCACTTGATCCACTAAATGGATGCATTTTGGAGGGCGATGTATGAAAAGTCATTGAAATGGTGGCTAAATTAAAAATAAGTTTAGTTTGAATTAGTTTTCTATTCTAGTTTAAAGATAAACAATAACGCGAGATTTAGATTGATTTCTTTATTTCCTTTTCATATATTTTTCCCTGCGAACACATGCAGAATGTAAAATTCTTCGAATATATGATTTTAGAGCTATTCAAGGAAATTGACACAGGCATGCTACCAACGTGAGGAACTAAAGCAGGGGTGTCAAACGTGTTGGAGTTGGGTTAAGCGGTTCACGGGTTAAGCGGTGTGGTGAAAACGCGAAACCGAATACGACCCGTTTATTAAGCGTGTTAAGCGGGTTGACCGTTTATCCGCGGGCTGGTTAGGTATCACCAGGCAGTTTAATCGTGGTTAATCGCAGTAGGTTAATCGTGTCGGGTTGGGCTGCGAACTGGTCGACCATTGATAAAGCGGCGGTATGAAAGCGGTGTTAAGCGGGTAAGCGGGTTATAAGCGGGTTAACGTATACCGAACCACGACCCGGGTTGTCGCGTGTCGCGGGTGACGTTTATCACGAACGTTTAGGTCACTTTGAGCTGTTTAATCAGCGGTTAATCGTGTCGTTTAATCGTGTCGTGTTGAATTTTGACAGGCCTACTAAAAACTACTAGCGCAAACATTCCATCTCCCCATTATCCAGAGGAAAAACATGTATAGCAAAATTATGATCCGAATTTCCATTTCCTTTCCGGTTTCGGCAACCAAACGGGCTGAATCAACGACATCTGGTAGGCTGAAGCAAACATCGGATCTCTAACAATGCGGCATTCGAAATCAACAGAAGAGACACTATATACATAAAAAGCGAAAAGTGCTAATCCATACAATAGTGAAAACTGGCCAGTGACGAAAATTTTCCTATGACAAAGCGGAGTAGACTAAAAACTACAACCAAACAATTCATCTCCCCATTATCGGAGGAAAAACATGTATAGTAAAAATTAACAGTCCAAATTTCCATTTCCTTTCGGTTCGGCAACCAAACGGACGCAAATCAAACATACAGGCGAAGCGACGAGCACACGCCAGTCTCTAACAATGCGGCATTTGAAATCTATGAAGAAGCTATATACATAAAAAGCAAAAGAAAATTAATCCTCTATGGTGAAGACGCGATGACGAAAATTTCCTACCAATATTTGGTTCTAGTGATGATTTTCTGGAAATCTTGAAAGCAAAAAGAGCAAACAAAACAAAAGCGAAAATATGAGTCATGAGAATCAGATAGAAAAATCTATCAACATTTGCAATGATCAAACTCTGCGCCTTGAAGAGTATTCGTCGCGAAGAATTAAGGGTTTCTTACGGAGATAGAATTTAAGCCGACGAGGTGGGGCATACTTAAAGTTTGAGAAGAAAAATATGTCCCTTTGTATTTGTAATACCCTCTTAGATTCGAATTTTGGGTACTACGATCACGAGAAAGTCGGTGGGCAAATCGGTAAATATTGGATACGATAAGTTTAAATTACCTTTGTAGAACATTGGATAATTCATTCAGCGGCGGTGGAATAGTTGTGTTACATGAATTATGCGCCTAATTCAAATTTCTCAAATTTCAATTAAATTGATGTTGATTAAAATTAAGAAAATTAATTTATCTATAAAGTAAATTTACCTTTTGAATATTGATTTCTAAAATTTAGGTCGAATAAATTTTGGCAAATTTTATTTGCTTATCAAGATATTAAATATTACACGATTTCAAACATATCTTTAAAATAATAAGCCGTGCAAAATACACAATTTTCCAACAAAAATGTGTTATCGATATAATTATAACGCATGGATGCGACAAAATACTTATTGGAGATTTAGTTATCACGTGAAGATTTATCTTTATATTTTCAAGGGCAATTTGTTACTTTTACAATAAGTTATAGTTTTGCAACTAAATATTGGATTTGTCACTTACAAATAGGGGTGCTAATGATGCGAGTCAAGCTCGAGTTCAGCTAAGCTTCATTTCGAACTTCGAAAACTTCGAATCAAACTCAGCTCATGAGCTTGAAAATGAAACTCGAATCGAACCGAAAGCAAACTCGAGCTGTGACTCGAGTCGGGCACCAATTTCGAACTTTCGAATAATGAGAAGAGATGAAATTATATAGTGTTCTCCTACCTACGAGAACAATGAGAAGAGATGAAACATATAAACATTATTGCGAGGCATGCGGAGCCATTGGATCGGGTGTTGGAGGAGGAGGGGCGGCGCGATGGTGGTTGTTTTACAGGTTGATTTGGTGGAGGGTTTGGAATGAGTTTTTAGGGTTTGATTGGGTGCGGTATGAGTCTTTGTTGAGTTGAAAAAATTAGTTTCTCGAGCTTGAATTCTCTTAAATCTTTTTAAGAAAATTAATTATTTTAAAATAAATATGTTATAACTAAATAAATAATGAAAATTTATGATTTTTAAAGAATATAAAATGGAGATATATTATTTATGACATTCACAAAGTAGAGATATCAAATTTTAAAAAAACTTTTAAAATTTTATATGCAAAATATTTTCGAGTTTCCTCACGAGGCTTTAGTCGAGGTGCAGAGGTTGCTCCCGACTCGACTCGTTAACATTCGAGTCGAGGCTCGGGGACCGGTCGAGCTCATTCTGAGTCGAGTTTTTGGCCGAGTCGGTTGAAGTGGCTCGCGAGTTGTCTCGGTCTCATTAGCACCCTAATCACCTATGTAGAGTGAAGTGGGGCCGCTTCGGAGGGAATTGAATGGGCCTGATTCCTATTAAACTCTTGCGGGAACCGGCGCATGTCTATGGCGAAATGGATATAAAGTAAAGGCGAAGCTGTGTTTGGAAGATTCATGTGTGAGATATGTCATCGTCTACACAAATGGCGGAGATAGTTGAGGACATCTTGTCTCTTGTTTAGCTAGTAGAGTAAACATATTTTCCTGAGAAGGTTCAAGGGTAACACCTACCTCTCCTATGCAGTTCATGATTTAGCCATCACCCATCTGCATCTCTTTGGTCATCAATTTTATAGTTCATGTGGAAATTGTTGGATATAATTGAATGAAATGGATGACATTCGATGAATAATTAATTTTGGAATTCTAAGAGTTTCTTGAATAATTCTTTGTTCATAATTCTATGGATTTAGGTTATATGGAATAATTGACACTCGATGAATGAGTTAATGACATTGATGAATAATTAATTTCGGAATTCTAAGAGGTTTAGGAAGCCAAAGGTTTAGCATTCAAGGTCGAGAATCTCTCCTTTATATAAAGGTTGTCGGGGTATTCGGGAAACGATCTGAAAAAAAGAGGTGATCGAGTCTGAGTTTTCCTTCCTTCGATCCTTTTGTCGGTGATCGCAAACACACATCATCTCGATTCGTAAGTGGCGACAAAGTGCTTTTGTCAACCATTGACACCCGTTTTATCTGGGAGGCGGGCGCCCTTGGAATCTCAGCACCACGGAGAAGGCGGAATTTGTCAGCAGAAATTGTGAATTTCACCAAGACTCGGTTGTTTTTCTCAAACGGTTATATTCTCCTCTTTCTTATTGATTTAATTTATTTTGGTTTTCTTGAATAACCATTATTTTGCAGCATTAAGTTTATGTTGCTTGGAATGTCCAAACATTTGGTTTATGCTTTCCCAGGTTTCTACAACAAGTAGATATTTTGTTGGTTTTATTTATTCTTTCTAACAGATGTTTCCCACTAATTAATGTTCCAATGAGAGTTACAGTTTTTTATGAAGAGGTAATTCCAAGAATACTCCAACAGTTTCCAGTTAAAAAAATAAAAGATTAAAGTTATGATTTGTGAACGATTTACAGAACACTTGGTCAATCATAATCTTTGCACTGCTTTCTTGCCTTCGTCAAACCCTAATTAACTGGAACTTAATTAAGCATCATATTAGCAGTTTAATTTGCTCCAAGAGATCCAACTTTCAGGTTGGAGATTTCTATCAACTATATATAAGTCTAGTAATTATTGTCTTTGTTGTTTTTGTGACTTCGAATTTGATTTTGGACTTATATCCGACTGAAGGCTTACTTGATGTGACTTTTGTGAAAAAGAAAAATTTAAGAAAGGACACTACGTTTGGAGTACTTTCATTATATAAACATATTAGGATTTATTCCCTATTGGCGCGATTTATAATTCCTTCGAATTAATAATAAAGTTTTTCTCTACTCATGGTTTTTTCCCGTGAGAGTTTTCATATAAATCTTGATGATGCTTTTTTTAACCGGTCTGGGCTGGAGCGTGTTGGGGTCGTTGGGCTGGAATTTGGGCTGCTGTTGGGTTTGGTGCCGGGTTCTAACTGTCGCTCTCCTCTGCCAACGAGAAAGAAGAAGGGTCGTGAGGGCCGCGTGGGCGCTCAGATGCCTAAGTCGGTTCCTCCACGATAGAAAAAGATAAGGCGTAGAGGGCGAATGTTTTTACGTACCTTTCACTGGGGGGTGGCCTGATATATATAGTGTATGTTTTTCCAATTGGATGGTAATAAGGATTCTTTCCCATTGGATGGGATATTTTCTGTTTTTATTGATATCGAATTTAATAAGGGATATGGAAGGAGCAGTTTATTGAGAATTATCCATTTCCCTTATTAGTGAGATCTAGTTTGATAACGGGATAATTTGTTTATCGTGAATTATCCTATTTTCCCTGCTGGTGAGATTTAGTTGGATTTACGAGGATAGAGTTATTGGGAATATCCTTCTTTCATATTGGCGGGGTGGCTGATTTGCGAATGTGGGCCTTCCCGTTTACCATGTTATCGGCCCAGCAGGGCATGCGGCTTGGGCTTTGGTTTGGGTGTGGTAGGGGGCTTGGGTGTTTCATTGGGCTTGCCTCTTCCTTGGGCCTGGCGAGTGGGTCTGCGCGCCTATTTTTCAAACCCCATCAGTTGCCCCGGTAGCGTATGCGGTTGATGCGTGAGCAAGAACGTAACGTTCCCCCGTCTGCGGGTGTGGCTTCCCGTGTCGACTCGAGTTTGGGTTGGATTTAGGGCTTAGTCGCCGTCATATGTCTTATGATATGATGACATTTCGGTTTTCGCGCCCACCTCTTCCAGTTCTTTTAGTTTCTTACGAGAATATCTTCTGACCTTTCGTCTTGTGTTCTCCTGATCTTGACGCCTTTTTGTTTCCTTGCGAGTTCGGGTTTCTCTTTCCTCAACATTCGGTCTGACCTTCCGTGCAAAGTTTCTTCTGGCGCTTTGTGATACTTCGCTTGAGGTAGTCTTTTTGTTATGTTCCTATTATTCTCATGGGTCCGGGTCGCTCTTCTTCGTTGCGCATTAGGGTGGCTTTCCTCTGCTGTTTTAAGTTTGAGGCGGATTTGGCGGCGCCTCAGTAGCTCGGTTGGAGTTGATCTTCGAGATGCCCCGGGGAGCCCCCTTTCCCTTGAACAAGGAAGGAGAGTGTGAATTAAGTATCCGGGGGATCGGAATACCTAAAGTCGTCGTGTAGTCTTTTGGTTGTGGGACTGAAAGTCGGTCCCTTATATGGGGCCACTTTTGCCAGGCATTACAGACCTCCTTTTGGTGTCAAGGTCTGGTCCCCCGACGTTTTGACCTCTTACGTGGTTTCAGTACCTAAGATGGTGTGCTTCTTTGAAGTGGCCCAGCCGACAATGATCTTGACCCCATACGCTGACTATAAAGGGGGTTTGCGGCAGCTTCAATGTTTGTCCTTCTCAGCTCTCGCCCAATTGCTGGGGTATTGGTTGGGTTATTGGTTTTCTTCAGGGACAAGGGCCTCGGTGTTCCTAGTATAGCTTTGTTCCTTAATCTTTTTAGCGTGAAGGAATCCATGAGGGGGCTTCCTTTATTTTCGAGCGCGTCGGTGCTCCTCTCTGGTAATTTATGATCTTCCATCTTCCCATAGGCTTTGGAAGGAGCATTACTTCAACCGTTAAGCGAACATGATTGGAAGTATGACCCTCTTAACAAGGATGACACCCTGGGCGTTCAGGTTGCGGACCACCCAGAGAATCTCGTGAGTTTTGTTTTGTTTTGGTATAGTCTTTGTGAGGTCATGGGGTATCTCACAGTGCGTTGTCAGCATGCTTCTCGAGGTGTTAGACTCGATCACAACCAGAAGATAACGTCATGACGGGAGTTGGTACAGTGCTCCAGCCCTACTCGGGTTGTCGGGTCGGACATTCTGGTCCTTCAAGCAGGAGTCTACCCTTTGTGCTTTGAGGCCTTCCTCCCACTCCGTATGAAATTTTTCCCGTCGGGCCCAGCCTGGCGCCAAGCTACGAGGCTTTTCTTCCCCAGGGTGGAGGTATTTGTCTCGGAGATCTGGAGCATGAAGCGGAAAACCGGACTCCGTTAGGAAGGGCCGCGCAGGCTTGGGGTAGGTTCAGCCCCGGGGACGTCTTCCTCTTCCCCTTACACCCATGTCCGAGTGCGGGGCGGGTGTTTAGCCTGAAATTTGAGGTCCACCAAGAGCTGAGTTAATGACCTCATTCTGGATTCTGCACCCAAGGCAAAGACTCCTCGGGGAGGCTGGCCCGAAGGCCGGCCGTTGGAGTCATGCCTATCCTTTGTTTAGGTCCCAGTGTTAAGCCACCTTCCTCGAGGGCCGGAAGAGTTGAAGAGGAAGAGCTCAAAATAACGGAGATGGCGATTCCTTGCTCATATCACAGGAAAACTACGGCGGTAGCAGTCTCGTCCATCCTTAAAGATTCTGACCTCAAGAGATCAGTGCTTTGCCGGTGAGAAAGCCCAGCTCTATCCCTCGGAGCGGTCGCCTCTGTAAGTTCCCATATCTTGTAAATTGCCTGATTTTAGCAGGTTAGGTGTTGATCTTGTGTTAGGTGTGAAGCGGTGGCTACTCATTCCCAGAGTTTAGCGAAAAGGCCAATCTAAAGCCGAGGGTCATGTCCGCCTTAAAGTTTACAAAGGCGAGGTGAAACTCCCTTAGCCACAGTGGCTAAGCTACGGGACCGAGTGCAGAGTATGAATGAGGAGGCTATGAAGCTTAAGTCCGATTTGAGGCATACCTTGTCGGCGTGAGCTCGGCCGAGGGTAGAGAAGATGAGGCTAGGAACGACTTAGGCGGTCGAGTCGAACCGGAGGGTTCGGGATGGGCTGCGAGGTTATCTGAAATAATTTCTTTGGAGGCCGGAATGGTACAATATGCCCGATCCCCGAGCTTGGATGGTCGGGATGAAACTATTCATCTCCGGAGCTTGATGCGAGTGCAGAGAAGGAGGCTAACGTGCGAAATTTAGAGGCGATCTTCGCAATAAAGCGTGACTAACTAGATGGAGCTCGTCCTTGAAGCCTCTGGTATAAATACGTGGACCTTTGTGGGGGTGCCATGGAGTTGAGGGACCTTCATAGGCGAGACTCTAGTCGTTCGGAGGAATGAAGTTATAGCGGATTGTGGGATGAGGCTGCACTCGATGGGCCACAGGTGGCTTGCCTTTCAAGGAAGAATTTGTGACTGGCCAAGGTATCGATAACAACTTAGTTAACCCGCGGAATACTCGTGGATATCGGGTAACCTACCCGACATTCCGCGAAAATCAGGTGACCTCCTTTGTGCGGGAGCTCTACCCCGAATCCTGAAACTTCGAAGCAGTTTACAATGACCCTTCTTGAAATTCTACGTGCGAGTAATATAATGGCCATGGGCTGCTGCATCAATACTCACAAAAATATCCCGAATACATCAACTATCTACAATAGTTCAAGAGTTAATAAATTACTCTTTATACAAACATATATTAAAATTACCACGTTCTAATACATGTTATACAAATCAAAGCCCTGAAGTGAAACTTTCTTCATATGTGCGGTCCCGAATGCGGGTCGGTAGTACGCACCTATTTTTGTACACGAAGGGGGTCCCACGATGAGTGGTAGCTTCAGTGGTGATAATCTTCTCTGGGCTATTCCCACCTAAGTGCACATGTAATTCGCAATCAAACACACATCCAAGTGCAACATACACGTGTCTGCACGAATGTCTACATGCCATGAATGAGATTCGACTCTGCATGCGCCCCATGTACCGAAGCTCGCCGCCTCCATCACTCAATATGCCATCGAGTAATATATCCCGAGTCACACGACTGCCTCAGCGTGATACGCCATTCAGACAATCACACCGGAATATTACCAATGACCCAAGTATCGAGCCCTCACCTACCCATTACCCAATGGCAATAATGGGCAACAAATCAAGTCAAACCCGAATTCTACACAACCCGAAGTCTGTGTGATAAACATGACCGCGTGTCTTCGACAAAGATAAATTTTCGTGATACAAGAGTCTCTTACACCCATACGTAACTAAGGATATCGCGGTCTTTTTACACCCATACACCGAAGCCCCTACTGACTCTCAAGACATTCTGCCATAAATGAAAACCATTTCCAAACAAAGGTATTTGTTTTAACCGGTGGACAACCCTTCGATATAAATAGTGGATGTGACTGGAGAATCTATTTCAGGACAACCCTCCCATGTATATCAATCGGGCGTATTCCACGATTGATATTATATGGACAACCCCGATGTATATCAATCGGGCCGACTTCGACGACGATATGTTATATGGACAACCCTCCGATAAATAATATTGTCGGGTCAACCCCGAAATACTTTCAAGAAACCACCTCATGCACTCACCTCTATTTGCTCTGTGTGGTGCCCCAAAGGCATATGGAATGCATTATTACTTCCATTTTCTTAACCCGTGCGACTCATTCGAAGTTGTCTTATTAGTCAAGCTCACTCAATCAACACCCTACGGTGTCGATCCACAACCGTGCAATTAATGACACACCATCAAACACCTAACGAAGGTCGATTCAACTATGCACTCACACCTAATTTCTAAAGCTGCTCCCTGCATATGGAATGCATGATGCCAATTCCAAACACATTCATGCTAATATATTTACATGCATATATATTAACATAATTAAATCACATAAACATGTTATGCAAATTCACAATCACTCATTAATTAAAATTAGCTCACATGGACTAATATTCGAATAAACACGAGCAATTCATTTTGAATCACTCAACCATACACAAATGGCCCAAATCACTGACCCATATAAACGTGGCACCTCGTCCCTTCACGCTCATCATCGAATATCATGGATACAAAAACACACACAAACCCGAAGACATCATCCCGGAGCAAAACCAAACCTCAACACAACCGACCGCCGCTTAACACGGATCAACCATCACCCAAACTAGCTCACTCGAAAGCCATTCAATATTCATCAAAAATCACCCAAATTAGCTCATTCGTTAATACAATCTCATTCCACCTGGCTTACACACACAATTATATTTCATATAATTGAGCAAATCACAATCTCATCTCCAAGGCCTATACACACACCATTCCATATAATTGTGACATCATGTTAACACATCAGTTTCTATGCATTAATTCATTAATCTAATAATAACCCCGCTTCATTCATTTCAAAAATATTTCAATAAATTATAAAACAAACACCCCAAACAAATTTCCTACACAAATTACATACGTCCAAATAGTCTAAAATTTTAATAATTCTGCTCAAGATTTCAGATCCACTAAACGGTCGTTCACGTCCTCAAACCAACCGAAACATTACAAAACACTTAAACAAAGTGTAACTTCAAGTAGGATAAAATCCCTACCTCATGGAGTTTGACAAAACTCCAAGATTTTAATGCCCACGCGTAGTTCTCATCGCGTAGATCAACTTTGCCTTCAAACCAAGAAAACCTCAGAATCCGATTTTCGATCCGAGAAATAAAGAGCAGAAAAAAAAAGAAGACTTCTCCAAGCCTTCTCCGACGCTTCGCTCTCCTTTTGATGATTTTTTTTCTTTTATTATTATTATAATATTATAATAATAATAATATTATTATTATTATTATTATCATTCGATAAACGATTTTATTGCCTCATTCTGTCCCAAAATTTTATTTCTTTTCACCATTTATTGTAAATGAACTTAAATCGCTTTCACTTTCCGACTTCCGAGATTTTCGTAAAATCTCGCCTTGAAGTCATCATGATGACACCATAAATTCATAAATATTATGACTGGGCTCTGTATCTTAACGTAAACTTTTCTCGAGTCACTAGATTTGCGAGACGAATTTAATCTACAAGAACTGCTTCATCATCCGAGATTTAGAGAGAATTTCCGCTTTCAACCGAAATTACCGCTTTTTACCCTTCTAAAAAATTGAATTTTTCTGCTCTTTACACGCTAATGCCTACCCGTGCCCGGACTTCAACTTCGACATCCCTATGATGAGGAGGCAGAGTGGGTTAAGTCACGCTCTGCCTCTCATCCGACCCGACTGGGTGAACCAACCGCTAAGTGGGATATCGATAAATTTCGGAAAAGTTTTCGTGACTCCGATGCCGATCGGTGCATCCTGTCAAAGTGCTCATCTCGACATATCAACCAATTCACATTTACGATTTCGATTCTTTTAATCGAATCCCGTCATTATCATCATTCACATCTATTCGTTTTCAAATATCACATTTCAATTCCATATTCACTTTCGTATAATCTTTTCAAAGATACACTCAATCTATGTACTTATTTCATATACTCATTCACGCACTACTCTACATACTCATTCATATACCTTATTCACGTATACTCATTCATATACTCATTTCATATACTCATTCCAATACTATTCATCGTATACCTCATTCATATATACTCATTCACATACTCATTCATGTGTTCATTCTTATTATACTCCATTCACATACTCCATTTCATATACTCATTCATATACTCATTCACGATACCTGCTCATATAATTATCCACGTATACTCATTTCATATACTCATTCACGTATACTCATTCATATACTCATTCATGTACTCATTTCATATACTCATTCATATACTCATTCACGTATACTCATTCATATACTCATTCATGTACTCATTTCATATACTCATTGACAGGCCGAAAACGTGGTGTGTAAAATATACGCCTATGTGCATAAGTGCACGCGTCGCCCCAAGTAATATAGTACTAATGGTACTGATATCGATCAATCTGTGGGACAAGTAAAAGGAATACAAAGATTTGCTTTTAGATATTATCCGAATAAACGTGACATGTGAAAGACGCCATGTGTGGAATTTCAACTAAACTACTGCTCTTAATGAATCAGAATAAGACTGTGGTTATGTCTCCCCTCGTTACCTTCGATGGATTATTTCTTAAAGATGTTATTATTCAATGTATTTATAATTTGTTAATGGCGAGGTGATTCATTTACGAGATATCCTCTCGAGATATATCCGCCTATATCTCGTGAATAGAATCGAGCATATCTCTATCCCAACCAAGAGTCTCAAACGCTTTAAATGTTTTTACCCTTCAAAATGCCACCTTCAGATCTGAATATCTCTATTTACCGAATCAATCAAGGTCGTCACTGTATCCCCGATAACCTCATCTCGAATCTCGAATTTCCGCATGATTATGCTAATGTTACTATACATCACCATATAATTGAATTATAGATATAGAAAGCAGATGCAAACACCTTATAAACAAATGAATAACATAAATTATCGATCTTTAATCCATGAAATGTGACAGGTTCAACAACACCCTAGATATAAATCTAGAACATACCTAATTAATGAAATACTAATATGTAATATATAAACATCGCCCCATTGTCAAAAACGAAGAAACAATACAAATCACTTCGCTCTTCTTCCAGACGACGTCAGAAGACCTTAAATTCCAATTTCTAACAAAGCAAGAAAATCGTAATTTTGATTATAAAATTATAATTACTTAAAAGTCCGTAATTAATTTCTGCACTGGCGACAAAACGATTGTACCGTTGAATCGCTTCGCGAAATCTAAGAAGACGCAAATTTCGCGAATTTGTCGAGATACGGACCCAAGACGCTTTTCTAGGAATACTGCTCGGGTGTCAGAACCGATTTTCGATGACGGTAAAGGCACAGATAGTATGTACCTGCTGTACCATAAGTGGTATGAGTAGAGAAATAATGAAAATGGACGACCGCGGAGAACGAACATCAAACTGTGAAAGTTAAGGAATTAATCAAATAAAATGGATTAAATGAATCCAAAGACAAAAGAGCTAAAGGGTCTTCAAATGAAAAGCAAAAGGAAAACGTGGAAAAGGAGGGAGATGCAGAGGGGGGGAAGAAAAACAAATGGAGGAAGGTTGCAGAGAGAATGACCTCCTTCTCTGTAAATACAAGACAGGCATCCAACCGTCTACTGGCCGACCCGAGCAAGGAGGGAAAACGCCGTACGCAGCAAAGCCACGCGTGGACTGGTTTATGAAGCTTCTGACAACTCCAAGAGGTAGGGTTTCTCCCCACTTGTGTTTGCTCCCATTTTTAAGGGTTTTTCCATGTTTCTACTGTTTGAGGCCGCGAGGGGTTGCTGACGGCCCCAAACATGGGACCGAATCATTAGAATTTATCGGGGATTTTTCCATCCGTGACTCCGCCGTAAATTAGGGCTGTTTGGTGTTTTTATTTCACCAAAATGGCTTTAAATCATGTGTTTGTAGCGGGAAAATGCCGGAATGGGTTGTCACCTGGCCCCAAAACCGACCAAATCAAGGAATCGGTTGGGAATACAGACAAATGCGGAACCTCCATAAACCGAGGGCCAAGCCAGGGAGTGGGCCGGTTTAACTTGCAGGTATTAAATGGTCGCTTGGTATGCATCAATGAATGGTCAGGATTTCGTTCACTATGAACCGTTGATTTTTCTGTGAATAAGAAATGGCGCTTCACTATTCCCTAATAACGCGGAAAATATATTTCAGGAAATATGCGTTTGGTCGAGCAATTTAAATTAAATTGCTCTTGTTTGATCATTAGCCCATGAGCTAATTTTTGATGGGATGAAATGTATAATCGTATAACATGATTGCAGGATTTTAATTATGCGAGTATATTCATGTTTATATATTTGCATGTGATTAGATCAGATTTAACCTAAGATACATGCATTCCATATGCACTGATCACCCTAGGATTATAGAGTGAGTGCATGAGATAAGTCTGTGAGGAAATGGTTCTGAGGGGAAGTCTAAATTATTATTCATCTGGGAGGGTAGTCCACAAACTAAATAATATATCAAACTGGGCCTGAGCGCCCAAATTTGGATATTTATTCATTTGAGGGTACCACAACAATTTATATATATCAATTGCCTCTGAGCTACCCAATTGATATATATACATCTGAGGGTTGTCCACTAATAAAATAATAATTTATACAAGGCTTAAAGTAGTGTGAGAGAGCCTGAGGACTCCTGGATCCGAGTCAGGTCGTAGACATTCAAGTAGGATCATGCATTTGCTTGAATGTGTGTGTTTAAATTCTGGGAACATTGCACCGCACTTAGATGGTGAGTAGCCCCACTTAGTGGCGAATCCTATCGAGCTTTAGCTCACCCCGTCGTGGATCCCCCTTTCGTGCAATGTGGAGCTGCGTGAAGACTGGCTCGTCCCGAGGTTGATAAGAAGAAAGCCTGGTGTGGCTTTCATGATGTTTGCATGTATTAGAATTTGAGTATTTTAATATATGTCAGATAAGAGTAAAACATTTGAACTCTTGAAACTATCGATATAGCTCGATATATGTGTCGAGCATCGTCGACAGCTCCAAGTGGCCGTATTGGATATATATATTGCATATATTGTCGACAAAATATATTAGGTTTTATTCGGGGCAGAGCCCCGTGACAAAGGAGACTCGCCCCGATTTTAAAGCACGTAATCCACCTCCACTCAGATTCCGCGGTTGATCTGTAGTCAACGAACCCCCGGCTTCAGGGCGTCACGCATGTCGTCGCGCCTCCGATTTCCGTGCCTAGTCCGTACGCTCGACACCCCCAAACTGCCTCCATTTGCTTCTTTTAATGCCGAGAAAGGTAACTCGCACCGACGTCGCGACGTTGGCTCTTGTTGACTCAAGACAAAGAATAATTCTAACGCCGCGACGCTGGGGGACGCCATGACGTGGGAACGCCACGACGCCACGCCGCGACGTCCCGCATCTCATGAAATGCCTCCTTCTCGCTCCAAAATTGCTTCCCAACAACCGCCGCCCATCGCACTCGCATCAACACCAATCACCAACCTTCCGTATCCACCTACCGAAAAACTATGAAATTAAATATGTACTAAGCGTGAAAATGAAAGAGAGACGCGGTATAATGCGAGTGTTTTGCACTCATCACACTTCAGTCCTAGTTTCTCGTCATTCCTAAGCAAGAACTGACTCTAAACATAACACACACTCTATGTACTACAGGCTAACACGAACGTAGTGATGCACATGCTGAAAAGTAGAGGATCAAATTGGATCGACTCACACCAAGCACGTTTGTTCGAAGTTCAACGTATGATACAGTGTTTGACTGAAAAACCCTGCTGGAATAGGTAAAAAAGTGATTAGTGCCTCAAATTCCATGATCTTCAATAACCTTTCCCAAGGTCCTTGTTATGGGGCGAATGCATGACCTCTAGTGTATACCTAGGTTCCGACACCCCCAAACTTGAGCTCAACTCACCTATTTGGAAGAAGCTAACTAAGAAAGGATAAGAACGCACCCTTTTTATTCATACCAAAATATCTAAATATTTCCTAAATACCTAAAAAATGAGGAAGACTGAAAAGTTAGTTTAGATGAGTGTTCCCGCACGGGATCCATCGGTGACTCCCACCCGCTGTTGCGCGGGCACCGCACATTAAATTCCCTTCAAACTTCACCCCGAACACTCAACCAAACTCAAAGGCCTTAGGTAGTGGAATGATCCATCTTATATCCCATGTACGCGCTGAAGTCAATGACTCCTGCAACAAATGGGCTTGGGGCACAGTTTTGAAAGGCCCCTGATCAGGCCCGGATTCCGATCGATAATCCAATTATTCACACATTTTTTTTTTTTTTTTTTTTTAGTCAGCTCAACGACAATCCTCTTTGATTGGGTGTCCATCACTTAGACTGCTGGGAGACTCCCAAGGTTTGCCGAGCTTTAGTAGTCGGGTCTCAGACCTATGCACACCATAGTCATTAGCCAGGTGAGTGTGATAGGTCATCAGAAATAGGGCTCGACTACCCTAATGTTTACCTCAAATTTCTCCTTAACCTATTCAACCTAATTACCGAGCATCAAACATCATATGCATCCGTCTTCCATGTCACAAGTGAATTCATCTTAAAAGTGTATCTTCGAATTTCAACATTAAGACATACACAACTATCCATAAGAAATCACACGATAAAAAAATGACCTAACACACACTTCAAAACAAAAACTAACACCCGACTCCATCAAATTAAAGTGAAAAGTAAACTGAACTAAGGGAAACACAACCAACATGCTCGAATCGAAAAACAAAAAATACTACACAAATACGAAATAAACAAAACTAAACATTATTCAACCAAAAAGCACCCATCACTCACCCCCACCCCCTTAAACAAAATAGCTGTCCTCACCGGCAATAAAACGAACAAGAAGAGGTAAAGAGAACTCCCCGCATCATCACAGGAGGTGGTCATACTGCGGCAAGCGAGAAGTCGCGGGAAACTGGCTCGCAAGGACTCCGCCGCCGAAGAATGGTGGCTCGGTTAGCCAACACAAGACGCACATCGCACGGCGCTCCACCCGTGTGACGAGGACACGGCTCCCGGTCTCACCTAATGCATCAAAGCGCGCAAGTGAGAGCACCGGTCCTCGGTCAGTGAGGACTCCAGGAGCCGCCGTCAGGGTCAGGGCGGTGGGCGAGGTGGATGAAACGAGGACCGCCACGTCCTCTCGGGATCGCTCAGAGTCTAAAACGTTCGATAGGCCGCGAAGCTCTGGCTCCCTGGCTCCGGGAGGGCTCACGGCTGTAGCCCAGTTCCCTGGTCCCTAGGACACCCTGGCTTGTTCCTCTCGACGTATACGGCTTTAACCTGTGGTGTAGCTGTCTCATTGTCGCGAGGGGCACCCCACCTGCTTCAGATAAGCCAAAGACGAGAGGGTGCCTCAGATTCATTTCGTCTCCAAGTATGGAGGATAGCATCCTCTATAACCCATTAACATCAAAAGGTATATCCTTGTAAAGATGGCATAGTCGGGCGTAGCACGCTTGACTGTCACTTCACACGTTCGTCGTCGGAATAAGATGACGATGAAGTGATGCCGCACTCCAGTATAAAGGCCAAATATTCGCTCAAGTGACCGTAGATGACTCATTATTAAGCTTCTCCACTCACCCCATTTATTAGTCAACACCGAATGACCTCTGGTAAATTCCGGGGTGCCTGCAGCCGATCGAACAATTCTCGTAGGGGCATGATCTAGACTATAATAATGATCGATCGACCAAGACCTAAGTCGTAATTCAACACTTCACACGCACTTTCTTAAGGACGGAGGCGCGAGGACTGGACATAGAACTCCGCACTACACTCATCGCAGAATGGGATGGTGCGTGGTTGCACAAAGCTCGCCATCCCTACCTCGCTATTGTCTTATAAAAGTCATCGTGGTGAAACCCTTCTCCTTGATAAATGAGTCGTTTCGTGATATATAAGCCGAACCACCCGGGAGGCACCCTCATTCACAAACCGCGTGACATCATACCTGGGGGCCCGGTCCTCGCCGGACCACCCCACTCGCAGGCGCTCGCCTTTTTCCGACAAAGGAGGCAGGACTCCTGGACAGTTAGTGTGGTATCATGAGGAATTAAGACCAATATGGCACCCCCAAATTGGTCGTAACAAAAAGACAAACACCTAAATAAGTGGCACAAAAAAAAAAAAAATGTAAAGAAAAAGACAACAGACCCAAATGTGACCCGGCGTAAACGCCTCAGACCTAAATGTGATCCTAACACAAACCACTGTGATCTAAACGGGATCCTAAATACGAACGACTGTAATTCCAACGCCCGTGGAGGACTGTACTAAAGGCGTAGGGTGCCTAATGGAGGTAAAATGATATCAATGGAGTTGGACCGGTGAACCGTGGAAGGAGTGTGGGACACGTGCAGACCGAGAAAAATTGGAAGGCCTCGACCGGTGGTAGAGGACTTAAGTAAGGGACAAACAAGTGAAGGTCGTATGAGAGGCTGTGAGTTCAAAAGTGTGGCCGATAAAGGGTAAGAATAAAATGGCCGTGTTTCGCCTTGTAACAGGCAACGTCATGACGTCGGGGCAACGCCGACGCTCCGCAGAGGATATTTGCCAACGAAGCGACGCCCGCAGATCGGCCAAAACCAACGCCGCGACGCTCCATACTACCGCTGATGTTCCGAGGATCGAGTAATCATATCAACATACGCCGCGACGCTGATATCAACGCAGCGACGCCTGCAGGATCGTAATAATCAACGCCGCACGTTGGAGATCAACGCCGCACGCCCAAAGATTATCAAAATCAACGCCGCGACGTCGATATCAACGCCGCTATCGCCCGTGAAGGGTAAACTCGACGTCGCTGAGCGCTTAACGTCACGACGTTGAAAGCCAACGTCGCGACGTTACAGAGAAGGCTTGAAATGCACAAAAATTCAACAAAGATCTAAGATAAAAGGAAACTCACCTCATGCAATCGGGTACTCGACTTTTCTTCGTGCATCGATAACGCGATCCTTCGCATCGTCAAGCGAACCCGAAAGTAAACACCCACAAAGAACTTGATTCCGAATACGTACAAAGACAAGAAACCAACCTAAATTCAAGAAGAAAATAACTAAAATCGAGGACACACAAAAATAAAATCAGATGAAATAAACTGGGTCATCCCAAGAAGCGCTATGTTTAACGTCGTTAGCTCAACGCCCCTGAATTTCAATGTGCGATATGCTTAAAGAAACTGGGAAATGCTTATGCATCCCCTTATAGTGCTCACAACCCATGCTCAAGGTGGATGAAATATTCTTCTGTTCATGCCCTCGCCTTCCTGTCTTTCCAGGCAAGAATAGGCTTATTCCCGAAAATTTTCGCATTGCCTCAAATCTCTCCGTGTAAAGGCGCTCCGAGATATCTTAATTGATCATTATCCGATGTCGACGGGCCGGAATACATGGAAAGTGATCTCGCCTCCTTAGACTCTCAACAGCTCACCTTCGCACATTAATTCGGAGCTTTCCACCGGCCGTGAAGGGTCTACCAAGTATGATGGGAACTCAGTCGCCTTCCTCCATGTCCGTAATGACGGTTCACGAAGGACGAATTTACCAACTTTTACTTCAGATGATTTTCGACATTCCCGAGGATGTCAGACCTATCCGCGTTGCAAGCCGACATTGTGGTCGATTTCGTTCCCCCAACTTTAGCCTTTTAAACATCGAAGCATCAAGTCGATGTCGGGTTCCTAAGTCACAGGCTTTTCCGCATACCCCATTCTCTATAGAGAACTAAGATAGCAAAGCTACCCTGATCTTGAAGTTTCGGGGGGGAAGCTTTGCGTGACGGCACTCAAGATTCTCGCTTAAGGCGATGGTCCCATATTCCTCCTCCAACTTCTTCTTACTCGCCAAGATCTTTTCATGACCTCACGTAACTATATGTTCTCCAAGGCCTCCAAAAAGGGTATATTAATGCGTAATTTCTCAAGATGTCAAGAAACTTTGCAAACGCTTCTCTATAACTTACCTTCTTCAACCACTGAGATACCTGGATCGATGACGTGTCTATCCTCTGCTTTTGTCCTGCTCCTGCTTTCTCCCGCTTTGTTATCCTCGTCGCTCCTAGTGCCTCTGTGGTTGCCTCATTTTTCATCCGGGTCTTTCTCGGATGCTTTGATCTTGCTCCTTAATTTTCAATTCTCTTACCACTAGTTTCGGCTCCGGGGTTTCCAACTCTTTCCACCTCTTAGAGCGACGGCTCAGCATTTCTTTCCCTTTCCCCAGAAGCCACTGAATTGCTTGGTAGTGAACCCCGTTGCCTTTCACAATCGATCGCCATTCAATCTTATCTCGCACTCTCCAAATTTCAACCGTGTCATTGATTGAGTTCAATCGGGTGGCCCGTTGTCGCATATTCGCCTTTTGTCTCATTCATAAAGGCAATATGGTGAGGTCAAGATTCGGGGCAAGGGCTGGTTTCCAACCACCTCTTCGTGAGGTGGTTCACTAACTCCTAGCCGATGGCATGTTAATTACTATTCTCCATCCATACCCTGATTGTTATGGACTGCTCGATTCGATTATTACGCCACCCGCTCATACACTTCGATAATCGTTTCCATACCGCCCTTGTCGTGGATCGATTCTCGACAACTCTTGACATAATCGAGCCCGCTTACGCTTTGGTTTCCGACCATTGCGGTGTAACGCTCTTAAAAATAAATACCCTCGAATTTTTATAATAAAATTTATTATATATTCCGTATAATCGCTAACTCGGGGTATTTTTCCGGGAATTGTTGGGACGAATATCGATTAAATGATTATCGAACTGGAAATAAAACCCAAGTGAAAAAGAGAAAATATGGAAATTGAAAAATGGGGGACCTATAATAATTGTAACAAGTTTATATGTCTAAAGTGAAAATAGAGACTTAAATGAAAATAATAAGAGAAATGCAGGGACCTAAATATAAAAAAAAAAATAAAGAAAGAAGAAAATCAAGGAAAGGCGTAGGCATGTAGGAAAGTGGAGGAAGCTTCCTCCTTTAAAATAATGATTTAGAGTGATCCATAAGAAAAGGAAAAGCAGAACTGCGTATTTTAAGCCGAGAAGCCTCACTCTCTGTGATTCAACGATCGGCCATAGGCCTGTGCGAAGCAAGAGGGAAAGTCCTCCTGTGACAAAGAGCCGTGCAGACAGAACCCAGAGTTTCGACAACTCCAAGAGGTAGGTCTTCTACTTTGGTCATTTTCTACCCTGAGTCGCTACATTGTGATAGCGCGATTACCAGACCAGAGCTGAATTTGGGTAAGAAATAAAAGAGAATCGGTAGTGAGTCCCCGTAAGTCAGGAGCCACATCAATGAACTTGATGTTAGGCTTTAATCTCTCAATTTGGACCTCGCAGACTAATTTATACCCCATCGAGGTCAGCCTACCAACTGCCTAACGCTTCGGCCACCCGGTCAACCACCTCTGGGACCTTAGAACGGTTTCGAGTAAGAAATAAGCAATTCTAAGTAAGTCCTTCGGGAAAGTGTATCCACGCCCGCGGAACTCGATGTTGGGATTTTAATTTCATTCGACCTGCACTCAAGTTATGGTCGCTCAAGAGCTCAACCTCTCGCGCGTAGCCCAACTCATGCAGAGCTCAACTGGCCATGTAGCTTAGCTTCAAACCTCAAGAGCTCGGCCGTCCCGCAGAAATGAGCTCGCCACTTCTGGGTGTTACTGCTAGTCCAGTCACTGGTTAAGATCGACCGCGAATGACCTCCCAACTCGGAAGGTCAGCAACTTCTTCTGTCTCAACTCCGATTCGAGTGTTCGGACTCATGGAGCCCATTGAGCTAAGAATCCATCCATATGCCCGAGGAAGATATTAGGATGTCGATCGAGGTGTTAGGATCGACCACTCAAGGTACTGCTACCAGTCACCAAGACTGATCACGCATGGACCTCCCAACTTCGAAGATCATAACTTCTTCGTCTCGAACTCCGATTCGAAAGTGTCTCTTGACTCTATGGAAATCCCATTGAGTCAAGAATCCATCCATATGCCTGAGGAAGATATTAGATGTCAGACCGAGGTGTTAGACCTGGAAGCTCGTCACTTCAAAGGTGTAGCCGCCGCTCAGTCGCCGCCAAGATCGATCGCGCATGACCTCCAACTGAAGGTCATAACTTCTTCGTCTAACTCCGACTGAGTGTTCTAGACTCATGGAAAGACCATCGAGTCAAGAATCCATCCATATGCCTGAAAAGATATTGGGATGTCAGGACCAAGGTGTTATATTGAGCCTGTCACTTCAGCGCAGCCTCGTCACCTGTGTCACTGTCAAGACTTACTGGGCAAGATGACCTCCAACTTTGAAGGTCATATCTTCTTCGCTTAACTCCGATTGCGTTCTCGACTCTATGGAAAGCCCATTGAGTCAAGAATACATTCATATTCCATAGGAGTATATTAGATGTCAGGACTGAGGTGTTATCAAGCTCGTCCAGGTCAGGTCAGCTCGGTCTGGTTGACTACGACGAATTTCCAACTTTGAAGGTCATATCTCCTTCCTCCAAATCCCGATTCAGGTATTCTCGACTTCATGGAAAGCCCATTGAGCCAAGAATATCTATTCTGAGGAGGATAGAAGATGTTTGATCAAGGTGATATATTGAGGTCGTCCAGTCGTCAACTCGTCAGTCAGATTTGATCGCGTATGACCTCCAACTTCTAAGGTCATAACTCCTTTTCTGTCCGAACTCGTTTCGGTGTTCTTGACTCTATGGAAAGCCCATTGATCTCACAATCTATCTATATATAGCTTGTTGAATTTGGAAATCATATTAATCTCTGAAAATCAATCCTAATCCAAAACCAGTACGCACGAATAATATTGTTCTTTAAAGGTTTCGAATATGGACTAACGAGGAGGAAAGCCAAATCGAGATTGAGATTCCGTGGATTGGAATCAAAGTGCAAAAGATTTTTGGGGTTTGTTCTAATCGACTCATATTCCTACTTCAAGTTTTTTGCATGTTTGTTCTAAAAGCATATTGGAATTGATTTAATTGATTCGGGAAAAGTGATTGCGGTAAATGCTCAGATATAAAAATTGCATGATTATTGAAAATAAACTCGTTTATACAAGCGCTCATATTGTACTATATTTTGCTATAAGGATCTGAACGCCTTAATAGAATGTTAACCGCTTATTTCGCATTATGATAGATCAGTATACCATCAGTGGTCAAATAAATAGCATCATAACTATTGATGCCACTCCGATCGTGCCAGCCAGCCGAATCGCATTTCCGTAGCGTTTCACTATTCATCAGTTATAACCACGCGAGCCCACGGACCGCATCAGGTTATAAAACCATGTGATAACGGGCCATAGCCACGGACTGCGTTTGACTCGATATCCTCGATATCAAGACATAGCAAATTCAAGTATGGGCATAATCAATTGATTGGCATTACCAAATTGATTTTGCATAATCGCACTGATTGGGCATAATCGAATTGATTTTCGTAATTCGAATTGTTCGACGTAATTGGAATCGAACCGCATAATTGAATCTGATTTTAACTCGAATTGAATTTGGGAGCATATTTGAATTGATTTGAGATTGTGAAATATTGATTATGAAAATGTATTTTTGGGATGATCAATGAACTATAACTGATTGTATATATATAACAAAGTATATGTATTGTATTTATATTGATCATCCAAAAGATTTGAAAATTCTAAATTTTTAAATTGCATGGATTGATTTAAGCTGGAACTGAGGAATGGATCTGTATAGAACCACTAAGCATGAAAATGCTTAAATGTATTGTTTACCAATGCACAGTACGAGGGATAGGTAGTGATCAAAGCTGACCCAAGATCGAGGAGCCAAGTCATAAAGAAAGAAATTTCTGAGTATGCTCGACATGCATTCATTCCATGCTTTCTTTGGATATTAATATTTTGTAAAAACAATTTGAACTCCGAACATCTATTTTTGTAAATCATTTGAAAAGGTCAATGCCTTCATTGTAAATGTATTTTGTTTAAAGTTAAATGTATTTTTGTTAAATATAAATGTTTATGGGCTTGCCCAAATTTTGAAATCGCTCAAGAAAGATATGATTTGAGGATCGAAAGGATTTTAAAGTGGGCACTCGACTCGGCCGATCCGCCCAAACTGCCTGCCTGCAAGGCGCCTACTACTTTTAATTTCGTATCAAAGCCTGTGTTTAGCTAGTTTCCACACAACGATTTTGAAATTGTTTGTAAATGATTTTAAAATTTTGTATAACATTTACTCATTCCAGATATAAAGGATGACATGACTCACACGTATCTTGGGTTGGTCTTAATAGATAAGCATGACTAGCTCGCTTCCTTAGTGGTCGAGGATGACCAGGGACTGGCCTCAAAACAAGCTCAAGTAGTGTGGAAGGTAAGCATCCCATGCCCCACTAATGAATGAACTGCAACAAGTGGGCAGGAGGTACTACGAGTATCCTCCAATAGCCTAGTTCGCATTGCAAAGAGCCGGCAACCAACAGAATCGCTTCCAAAGCGATTAGCCATCGAGAGAATGGAAAAGTACCGACCAGATTTAAGGAAAGAAGAGGATGAGCCTTCTATGGCGTAAAATCGCTGCAGAGAACTGGAATAATGCTTCAGGTAAATGCATTGCACAAATTAAGAGAAGTTTGAATGTGCGACCTCATTACTACAGGATGCAGGCTTATCGCTGGTGGGTTTCCGTGATCAGACCGCACCATCGTAGAGAAGTTACATGAGTTCTTCTCGATGAGTTCAAGAAGCACTATGTGGGTCGATTTATCTTAACAACATGAGACTCCGAGTTTCATAATCAAGCAAAGATGTATGAGGACCGACATCAAAGGGAATTCACATACTGGGAAAGCAACTATGCTCCCGAGATACTTGTGGAGTGAGGAAGAAAAGTGTCGTAGGTTTGAAGATCTACTTTTAATGACTATATTCGAGCCTTACAAGTCACAAAGATTTTGCCATGAGGATTTCTCCAAAATTGTGACATGTGCATTGAATGTGGAAAGAGAAGAAAGGAAGAGAGAGAAAAGATAAAAGATGTGGAAAGAAAATCCTCGTCACCAGCCACAACAACAGAAAGGAAGAAGTTCAAAGGGACCACAGGTTCCAATCGCCCTATGTGACAAAGGCGAGAGGAATACTAATTCTTACCAAAGACCATCACGTAAGTACACCAGAGGTCCTTCTAGAGGACAAATTACCCCCTATCGTCCCATCGTAAGGAGAAATCATAGAGGAGAATGTCGGAGGACTTTATAGGTGCTTGTTTGATTCAGGATAAATATATAGGAGCAAGAGATTATTCTAGAGCCTGCTCATTTACGCACACCTCACCCTAGGTACAACTTAGTAGAACAAAAAGGCAACAAGAGTGTCAGATCACCGAGTGTTCCCGAGACAAGGGGACACAAACGCTGGTAGATTAAGATGGTCAGGTTTCAATACTAGAGCATATGCAATGAAAGCAGTGGAAGATACCGATGCTCCGGATGTGATAGCCAGTAATTTCCAAATCTTTGATACTACTGTACATGCATTGATTGACCTTGATTCAACCCACTCATATATTTGCACCGACATACCCAACTTGGGTAAATTACCGAGGAGTGAAACCGAATATGACATCTTGGTGACGAACCCGCCTAGCCATAGTAAGTCGGAATGTAGAGTGTATAGGATTGTCCCATCCAAAATATGAGAGTATGAATCGTTAGGAGATTTGATCGAAGCATTGGTCCGTGGAGCTCGATGATATCGACGGATCTGTCATTCCGACATCAGCAATACATCAGAGAATGAAAAGAGTAACCTTAAGAACATCGAATGAAGATGAAGTAACTTTCATCTGAGTCAAATCACCTATCTATCGTGATATCCAACATCGCTAGAACAATGGGCGTGAAGGATGTGAAGCCTACTCGCTTATGTGATTGATACTAAGAAAGGAAAGGCCTAGTATCCGGGAGCAATTTCATCATAATGACTTTCCGACGTGTTTCCCAAGAGTTACCTGTGATCGGGCCTCACACAGGAGATCGAAGCCATATTGACGTTGTACTGTGCGCCACACCCATCCATTACACCGCATGCACGGCTCCACTGTAGCCAAAGAATTCCTGAAATCAGAATTGCAAGAACTACTAGAAAAGGATTTATTCGACCAAGTGTATCACCACGGAGCTCCCGTGCTTTTTGTTAAAAAAGAAAGATGGTTCACTTTGCCATGTATTGATTATAGACAATTGAACAAGCTAACAAGAAGAATAAATATCCTCATAATTCGCACTGATATTCGTTTCACCAATTAAAAGGTGCAAGTATCTTTTGAAGATCGACTTATGATCCGGGTATCATCGCCTTGAGGAATTAAAGATGCCGACAGGTATAAGACTCCTTAAGACGCCGATATGGACATTATGAGTTCCTTGTAATGCCGCTTGATCGACAAATGCCCAATGGCTTTCATGGACCTAATGAATCAGGTTTTCCACCGTATGTGGATTAGTTTGTCAGGAAGGTTCATGTATCGACATTCTCGTATTCAAAAGATCACGAAAGTCATGACACACACTTAGAGAGTAGTGTTAGAGACTTCAGAAAAGAGCAGCTTATACAAAATCGAAAGCAAGTGTGAGTTTTGGAAGAATGAAGTGTCCTTTCTAGTGGCATATAAGACGAGAAGGAACCGAGTAGATCCAAAGAAAATATAAGTGGTCATTGAATGGGAAGCCACCTAGAAATGTGTTACGTATGCGTAGTTTCTCGGGACTAGCAGATACTACGTGAAGATCTGCTTATTTTCTATGACTCACTCGATGACTAGATCGTCTTAAAATGTAAAGTATGAATGAGTGAAAATAAAGAAGTTTTGATAAGTTGAAAGCAC
The DNA here is from genome assembly GCA_016808115.1 of Tetrastigma voinierianum. Lineage (NCBI taxonomy): Eukaryota > Viridiplantae > Streptophyta > Magnoliopsida > Vitales > Vitaceae > Tetrastigma > Tetrastigma voinierianum. The sequence continues at coordinate 54,311 of JAEQBH010007097.1, forward strand.
TTTTAACCAGGCTCCTGCTTCTACTCAACCGATCAAGGAGTAGAGAATATGTGATTTTTAGTGATGCGTCGCTAAATGGACTTGGATGTGTCTTAATGCAAGAGGGTAAAGTGGTAGCCTATGCTTCAAGACAGTTGAAGCCGCATGAAAAGAACTACCCCACGCATGATTTGATATTAGCCGCAATTGTATTTGCACTGAAAATTTGGAGACATTATTTGTATGGAGAGAAGTGTTTCATCTACACTGATCATAAGAGCCTTAAGTACTCCGCTCTCACAAATGGTGAGCTAACTTCGAGGCAAATCCGAAATGGGATGGAGTTGATAAAAGATTATGATCGTTGATCGACATCATGCTGAAAGGCCAACGAGTGGCCGACGCTGAGTAGAAAGTCAATACGGAACGCTTCGAGCGTTGAATGCCCATTGTCATTATATGACGATGGTAATCAGAGGCGCAGTTGATAAGAAGACCGAAGCTCATGAATCGAAAGCAGAGTGCATAAAAGAAAGATGAGAAAATTGCTGCCACGATAAATCAGATTGGAAATGGTAAAGAAACCGAGTTTACAGTGAACACAAATGGAGTTTTGTATTATAAGGATCTGCTCAGGTAAATTCATTGTAATAACTTCAGGAAATCCATACCGAATGAGGTACATGCGGGATCTTTTTTGTATATCTATCCCGTAGTACGAAGATGTATCGAGATTTTAAAATGTCATTCTTGTGGTCCGGGATGAAAAGAGATGTGTCAAAATATGTAACCAAGTGTTTGGTGTGTCAAAGAGTAAAGGCAGAGCATCAAGTTCCTCTCGATTATCAGAGTTTCATTAGAATATCGAGTGATCGGACCGAATCACCATGGATTTTGTGGTTGCTACCATTGATTGTGGAGAAAGCATGACTCGCTTTGAGTCATAAGAGAGTAATCGATTAACCAAATCATCACTTCCTACCAATGAGAACCGACTATTCATCGAATAAGCCAGCAGAGATGTATATCAAGGAAATAGTCTTGCCATAATGGGATTCCCCCGTATCCATTATTTCAGACCGAGATCCGAGGTTTACTTCAGATTGGGAAAAATTTAAGAGGCTTCTGGGCACTGGATCGAATTTCAAGACGCTCCACCCACAAACCGATGGACAACTGGTAGAGTGATCCAGATTCCGAAGATATGTTAAGGAGTCAGGATCGACCTCGAGGGTAGTCGGATCGACACATTGCTTTAGTTGAATTCCCAGGTGGTTACCAACAGTCAAATCAAGTATTGAATGGCGCCTTGCGAGGCTTTATATGGGAGAAAATGTAGAACACCGTCAGGTCAATTTAATTGAGCGAAAGGCAATTGGTCTCGACTTGATACGTGAGACTCAAGAAAAGTGAAAATGATTAGAAAGATTGAAGGTGGTGGCCACCGATAAGAAAATCATATGCCTACATGAAAAGAAAAGATATTCGATATGAGATCGGGCGAAAAGTGTTTTGAGTATCTCTTGGAAGAAGGTGATGAGACTGGGGAAAGGGCAAGCCGAGCCCTAGATTGATCGGCCCCTATGAAGTGATTGAAAGTGGGTCCAAGGCATATGGGACAAGATTACCTCCAGACTTGGAAAAGATCCATAATGTATTTCATGTGTCCATGCTACGAGGTACCGATCGCACTACTACATGTAGTCTCTTCGTGAGACAATTGAGTCAGACCGATTTGACGTATTTAAGGAAGAGCCAAGAGAGATTTTCAGTCTCGTGAAGTGAAAGAATTATGGAACAAGAAGATTCCGCTAGTCAAAGTGGCCGTGGGAGAAACCATAAGACCGGGTTACAGCTTACCAGAAAAGCTGAGTAAACGATGCGGCAACAATATCCGCAACTCGTTACTGCTGCAATTTCGAAGACGAAATTCTTTAGCGGAGAGTTGGGACGCCCCAAAATACCCTAGAATTTTTATAATAAAATTTATTATATATTCCGTATAATTGAGCCAATCTGTATTTTTCTGGGAATTGTTAGACGAATATTGATTAAATGTTATTGAATCTAGAAATAAAACCTAAATGGAAAAAGAAAATATGGAAATTGAAAATGGGGACCTAAGGGTCAATCAGAAATAAGTTTATATGTCTAAGTGAAAATAGAGACTTAAATGAAAATAATGTAGAAATAGGGACCCTAAATATAAAAAAAAATAAAGAAAAAGAAGAAAAAATCAAGGAAAGGGCGTGTGGCATAGAAAGGGAGGAAGTTTCATTTTTAAAATACGATTTAGAGGATCCATAAGAAAAGGAAAAGAGAAAAATCGAGGTATTTTAGAGCGAGAAGCTCTCACTTTCCTGTATTTCCCAACGACGTGCCATAGGTCCCAAGCCGAAGCAAAAGGGAAAGTCCTTCCTCGTGACAAGAGCTGCAAGTGCAGACTGAATCGGGAGTTTCGACTAACCCAAGAGGTGTCTTCCCCTACTTCGTCATTTTCTACCCTAAGTCACATTGTGATAAGGCGCATTAGCCGAATTTAGAGCTGAATTTGGGTAAGAAATAAAGAGAATCGGGTAGAGTCCTTCGGTAGTTGTAGCCACATCAATGAACTTGATGTCAAGCCAATTCAATTTGACCTCTCAGACTGCTATAGTCCTTACTCGAGGTCACCCAAATTAACTGGCCTGCCGCTTCGCCACCGGTCAACTAAATTTTACCTTTAGAACGGGTTTTTGAGTAAGAAATAAAGGGAATTCGGAAGTAAGTCCTTCTAGGAAAGTGTAGCCACGTCCGTGAAATTGATGTTAGGCTTTTGAATTTTTCACCTGACCCTTGCACTGCTATGTCTTTAATTAACAGTCAAACCCGTGAAGGGTCAGTTCCATGTAAGTCGCCAACAGAGGTCACAGACTCGTCCCGAAGAGCTCAACTCGGCCATGTAGAGCTTAGCTCGCCCCCGAAGAGCTCAGCTCATTCAGAGCCGAGCTCGCTACTCGCGGTGCCGCTGGCCCAGTCACCGTCACATCGACCGTACGACCTCCAACTCTGGCGTCATAACTTCTTCGCTCAACTCCGACCAGTGTTCTCGACTCTATGGAAACCCATTGAGTCAAGAATCCATCCATATACCTGAGGAAGATATTAGATGTCGTGGATCGAGGTGTTAGATCGAGTCATTACTTCGCTGTACTCGTCAGTCAGTCACTATTGATCGACCGCGCATGACCTCCAGCTTCGAAAGGCTCACAACTCTCTTTGTCCGAACTCCGACTGAAGTGTTCTCGACTTATGGAAATCCCATTGAGTCAAGAATCCATCCATATGCCTGAGGAAGATATTAGATGTTAGACCGAGGTGTTAGACTGAGATCATCACTTCGCAGTACTTCGTCACTCAAGTCACCACAAGATCGACCGCGCACGCACTTCCAACTCGTAAGGCCATAACTTCTTCACCGAACTCGTATTCGAAGTGTTCTTAGACTCTATGGAAAGCCCATTGAGTCAAGAATCCATCCATTCCTGTAGAAGATATGTTAGATCGACAAAGATTACTCGCTACTTCAAAGGTACCGTCACTGTGCTCGCCTCATTAAGATCGGGATTGCCATGACCTCCAACTTAAGGTCATATGCCCTTCGCTTTCTAACCCGATTTGGGTGTTCTCGACTTATGGAAAGCTCCACGAGTCAAGAATATATTCATATTCCTGAGGAGTATATTGATGTCAGACCGAGGTGTTAGCACGAGCTCGCTCCAGGTCAGGTCAGACGTCTCGCTGACTACGCACGACCTCCAACTTCTCGAAAGGTCATATCTCCTTCGCCCACCCCGAGCTCTGCGTATTCTTGAACTTATGGAAAGCCCATTGAGTCAAGAATACATTCATATTCCTGAGAAGGATAGGAAGATGTCTTTGATCAAGGTGATAGATCGAGCTCGCCCGTGTCGTGTCAACTCGTCAGCTCAGATTTTGATCACAGATGACCTCCAACTGGCTGTCATAACTCCTTCGCTTCGAACCCTGCTTCGGTGTTCTTGGACTCATGGAAAGCTCCATTGAGTCAAGAATTCATCTCTATATAGCTTGTCGAATTTGAAATCATATTAATTCTCGAAAATCAATCCTAACCAAAACTACTAGTAAGAACGACAATATTGTTCTTTAATGGTTTTGGAATAGGACCGACTTATGGTGAAAAAGCCAACCGAAATTGAGATTCCAGGGATTGGAATCAAAGTGCAAAGATTTTTGGGGTTTGTTCTACCTACTCCTATTCCTCGTTTCAAGTTTTTGCATGTTTGTTCTAGAAGCATATTGAATTGATTTAATTGATTTGAGAAAAATGATTGTGAAATGCTCGTGATATAAAATCAGATGATTATTGAAAATAAACTGTTTATCAATGTTTTAAAAAATCTAATCGATGATCGAACCGAAAAAGTTAATGCTCACGGCTCACTCGGCTCATCAAAGGGTCGAACCGTGGTTGAACAGTGATTTAATAAATATACTATTTATATTTTATTTAATTTAAAATATATAATTAATAATAAGATATTATTTATTACTTTTTATATAAATAAAGTATTTTAAAATATATATAATGTTTATATATGAAAAATGATATTAAAATAGAAGAAACTTATTTATATAAATATATACTTAATTAGTAGTAATATATAATTTTGTTAATATCTAAAAATAATCATAATTACGTAATGTAAGGGTAGAGTGGTTCCCTTGTAACTTCCTCTTCCCATATTCAAATCCATGAGTTCAGATTATTTAATTGAATTTTTTTAGTTACAAAGTGTTTTAACTCTACAAGCTTAATCCTACAAAACGACGCACTTCGATGTAAAAGAATCAAACGACGTCGCTTTAACTTTAAAAAAAATCGTGGGCAAGAGAACTGTCGGCTCTCACGAGAACCGGCCGGCTTCATCCGCTCACCTGGCCCGACCGGCTCATGGTCACACTTCGGCTCAATGCAAAACGATTTTTCGACAACCGACCGCTGAGGTCACGACGGCTTCGACCGGCCGTAATCCTACCGGTCCGGTCCTGCTTTTAAAACATTGTCGTTTATACAAGCGTACATATTGTACTATATTTTTCTATAAAGGATTCAACGCTCTTAATAGAATGTTAACCGTTTATTTCAGACATGATAGATTTGGTATACCATCAGTGGTCAAATAAAGGAAGACGCGAATCCATTGATGTGTCAATTCGATCGCCAGCCACGGACCAGACGTAGTGTTCACTATTTGATTGTTGCAACCGCCGCTGTTTCACGGACCGGTGATCGTGTTATAAACCATGTGATACCACGCAGCCCCACGGACTGCGGCTTGACTCGATATCCTCGGAGTCAAGACATGTTAAATTCCGCGCGGCATAATCGAACTGACTGCACAAATCAATTGATTTGTACAATCGAATGACATAACCGAATTGATTGGGTATAACTAAATTGATTTTCAACCTAATCGAATGATGTAACCTAATCAAACTCGCATAATCGAATTGATTTGGTAACCTAATTGGAATTTTGGGAGCATATTTTGAATTGATTTGGAGATTGTGAAATATTGATTATGAAAATGTATTGGATGATCAATGAACTGCAACCATTGCTATATATACCAAAGTATATGTATTGTATTTATATTGATCATCCAAAAGATTTGAAAATTTAAATTTTTAAATTGCATGGATTGATGAGCCGAACTCAGAATGGATTCAGATAGAACAACTAAGTGCATGAAAATGCTACGTATTATTTTACCACGCGCAGTACCGAGGATAGGTAGCGATCGAAAAGCTTTAATTCCAAGATCGAGGAGCCGCCAAGTCATAAAGGAAATTTTTGAGTATGTTCACATGTGCATTCATTCCATGCTTTCTTTCGATATTAATATTTTCAGAAAAACAATTTGAACTCGAACATCTATTTTTGTAAATCATTTTGAAAAGGCTTGGAATGCCTCTATCAGAAATGTATTTTCATTTAAAGTTAAATGTATTTTAAATATAAATGTTTATGTGCTTGCCCAAATTTTGAAATGCCCCAAGAAGATATGATTTTCAAAGGATTGAAAGGATTTGAAGTGGCATTCGACTAGGGTTCCCCATCCGCTGAACTGCCTGCCTGCAAGGGGAGCCACATTCTGCGTTGCTATTGTGTCGTCTCTCCACGTAATTCACACAACTCCCACGGGTCGGGTTCATGGCATTTGGTCAGACTACCGCTCAGTCAATCAAGCCGTTAGTCAGGCAACATGACCAACTGGGACATGGAGAACCCTACTATCCGTGCCACCCATGGCTTTACCGTGTAGTCTTCCCAGCCAATCGATTTGTACTGTCATGCATCTGCACTTCACAGCTCGTCCGTGGTTTCTTCATTAGCCCAAATTTTCGAGGCATCAATCAACGTTTCAGTCGCATTCCTCGACCATTATAAAAGTGTGAACCCGCATCCATCCGTCGCCTATGGTGTCGCATTTTCTCAAGCCGCGGAATCTATCTCACGCTTCGCTAAGTTCCTCCCCTAATCATTCAAACGTATCGATCTCTCGCACAAGTCACAGCGAATTTCAAGGCGCGGGAAAACTTATCGAAATTTCAGTACACTAAATCGCTCCAAGAAGTAATGGAACTGCTGGTCGACTCATAGCCAATGCTCGGGCTCTATCACCTAGTGAGAGGGAAACAATCCCCAACCTCGAAAGTGCTTCTTCAAGAACCCCATTATACTCGATCGCATCACAGTCTCGCTGAAGTCAGTCAAATGCATAATCTCGTTCTCGGGTATCCATGAAACAAGATATTCGCAAGATCTCAGAATGTTACCGACTTCCGGCCTGTTGTTTTCCGAATGTGGTCACCGCCTGAACGACCGCCATAAGTGCAAATTCCTCTAGTAACATGAATGGATCATCCGGTCGTATATACGTCTCTGCGTGATGAGTCCGCCGCTATTCCCATTTCTACTCCGTGGTTCATTCTGCTTCAATGCCAAGATTCTGCTCTTCGCATATTTTCCATGATCTCTGGGATTTCTAACTGCTCGATCTCCTGCTCGCTTTAACTGCAAAGTTCTTCGGCTCAGTGGTCAAACAGATATTTGGGTCAACCCGGTCTCGTTTGTCGCATGTAATGCACTAAATCTAAAACCGCAATCACACACGAACCAACAATACCAAATTACCAAATACCCTGTAAAACAATTAAAAACAAAAATTTCAGAGTAATATCTAATTGATTTATTCTATATCAATCTAAACTCTATCTCATACGAATCTACGCGTAACTGACAGTCGAAACGTGTGTAAAATATACGCCTATGTGCGCTAGCGCACGTCGCCCCAAGTAATATACTAGTACCAATGGCATTTGAGCATCGATCCACTGTGATGTGTGTTGAATACAAAGATTTGCTTTTTAGATATTATCTCGAATAAACGATAGAAAAAGACGCCAAGTGAATTTCAACTAATCTATCATTTTAATGAATCATCAGGTATCAAGACTGTGTATTATGCCTCCCCACACCGATGGATTATTTCAAAGATGTTATTATTCAATGCATTTATAATTTGTTAATGGCGAGGTGATCTTACTTACCAGATATCCTCTTCGAGATATATTCGCCATCTCGTGAAGGAATCAGCATATCTCTATCCCAACTCGCATTCAAACGCTTTAAATGTTCTACTCAAATGCCACCTTCAGATCTAATATTCTATTTACCGGGAACAATCGAAGGCTACTCTACTTTATCCCCGGATAACCTCATCTCTCGAATCTGATTTCTAGCATGATTATGCTAATGTCGACATCACCATATAATTGAATTATAGATATGTGAGCAGATGCAAACAATTTGATAAACAAATGAATAAATATACCATCGATCTAATCCATGAAAATGTGACAGGTTCAACAACACCCTAGATATAAATCTAGAACATAATCGACTAATGAAATACTAATATGTAATATATAAACATCGCCGATTATTAAAACGAAGAAACAATACAAATCACGCTCTTCTTCCGTATCGATGTCGCGGGCCAGAGACCGCGTTCTAGTCCGTATGTTTCCCGATACTCCTAAATACGCGCTCCATTTGCTTTTAACGTCGAGAGCGTAACTCGCGATCGACGGGCCGCGACGCTACTTGTCGACTCAGACAAGATCGAATCTAACGTCGCTGACGTCAGGATCGCCACGACGTGGGACGCCACTGACGCTGGGATGTCGCAATGCCCGTACATCTCATGCACGCTCTTTTTCTCGCCTCCAAAATTGCTTCAACAACGCCTTTTTCTCCAATGCACCTACATCAACACCAATCACCAACTCAGGTATCCAGCTACGAAAAACTATGAAATTAAATATAAAATAAGCGTGAAAATGAAAGACCGACTTTAGGTATAATATGAGTGTTTGTGCACTCATCACTCATTCACATACATTTCCTATCATTTGTTATCTTTTCTCTCGTTATATGTGATAATAATCATATATAACTTAACCACATTATGTGTTCATAACAAATTGTCTTTCATGTTCATATTCATGCTTCGCCGTTTTCATTTTCCATATCACATTCATGTTTCATGAACACATCTATACATATTGCATTCTTGTTTATATCTACATCCTTTCTACCATGTATTCCACTAACTTTAACCAAGCGATTAGTACACTTGGTGCAACACCACTTTTCGTGATAATACAAGTACCAAATGCCATTAAATAGCATATGGGTTAGTTTCTGACTCAATGAGCTTTCCATGTAGCTCCAAGAATACCCACACAGAGTCCTAACGGCGAGCGATGCAGTTTCGCGGTGCCGTGACAAAAATCAGCAATTGCAAAGACTACAAAGAAGAAGCAGCAGCAGCCACCGTCTTTTGTCATTTTCGGGGATCTTAACTTCACATTTGACACTGGTCTTTTGTACTACTTTGAATCTAAGGTGCTAAGGGTTCTTCTCCAACTGAAATCACCCAAATCGAAGCACCGAAACTCAAGTTATGTCCTAAACAACCTGGACTACCCTATGTTAAAAAACAAAACCATAAATTTGGTTTAAACATAAATTTCCACTTTGAGTGAATTTCAAGCCACATAATCATAATTTGAAGGTACCTATTTCATGATGTTTCGTTCTCCTTGAAGTCTATTTTAAGCATCAACTCGAATCACTCAAATAGGATCGAAACAGCAAAGTTATGGCCAAAATAATTTAACACTCGGGTCAAAATAGAAAATGTACACTACCTGCATTCTGGTAGATAATCCGACGCAGACCAGACAAAACGAAATTTACTTTAATGTGGGTTTTTCTTCCTTTTTCCATATATTGCTACCAAATCAACCTTCAATAATTTCTATATAATAATATCAAAACTACTCCAAATCTGTAATCTCTTTCTACTCAAATCATCTTCATTACATATCTTTCTTCAAAACTTTTCATGAATTACTCCCAAACCATTCTAATATGGGTCATAAACCTATACACAACTCCAAACACAAGGGATTAGTTAGGTTTATTCTAAACCCTAACTCAATTATCACATTTAACCATGAATCCAACCTCAAGGGAGGATTCCATACTCATCTTGTTCCATATAGGGTTTTACCAACCCTAATTTCAAGAAATCTAAGGTTATGATGAAATTCTAACAAAACCCTAGAGATATCAAAGGGATTCAGGATGATTTCATACAAGCACTATTTGTGGTTGGGGTTTCACAACCTACAACCCACAAACATGTATCCATAAATATATATACAAAGTTCACACTGCTTGCTCTTCCTTTCTCCTTTCTCTTTTTCTTCTCTTCCTCTCTCCTCTTCTTCTTTCTTCCCTCCCCCTTCTCCCTCTCTCTTTTAATGTTTTGTTTCTCCCAAATGAGACCAAATTTGGTCTTAAATAAAATGTCTTTCCTTAAGCCATGTTTGGCTCCCAAAAACCCATTTTTTTGGGTTAAGTTTTCATTATTTCACTTTAGTCCTTTGGTTCTTCTCTTTTTGCAAATCAAGTTAGGCATATTCTAATTTAGCCTATCAACTTTTAACTTTATGACTATTGGATCCTTCTTTTACATTTTTGGTCTCTCAAAAAATGAGAACAATTAACCTTATCCATTTTTTTTAGTTAAGGCCATGTTTGGCGCTGCATTTCTTCTTTTCTCATTTTTGCATTTAGGTCCTTTAACTCTTTCTAATTTCTATTTCATCTTTTCTCAAATTTCATATTTGCATATAAACTTATTGTTTTATGCCTTTTATGTCCTCAAGTGGTAAAAGACCACTTTACCCTTAGCTTTATTATTAATTCCGGGTCTCTCGTTTTATTTTCGAAAAATTCCATTTAGCTTTTAATATACTAGCAGACGGAAAACTGTAGGAGCATATTTGAGGTGTTATCTCCTCCTTATAAGAATTTCGTCCTCGAAATTCATACTCTGTCATTTGTATGTTCTATGTCAGATCCTTTCTTTTCATTTAGCTCAGCTTGAGTGTGACTCTCACTTCTAAATGATTCCTAAGGATTAGAAGCTGGTAACCCTTGTTCCTTGGGGTTAACACTTTCAATAGCTTCTTCAACTGGATTCGGAAGACGATCCATCTATACAAAACACAAAGACATCCACATCAGGGGCCAACACTTTTCTATACATACGCATTTCTATCTTTTATATCATATACTCTATCTAGAATCGCCTAATAGGCTTTCTAGCTAAACACAGGCTGCGATGCCAACTTGTCACGCGAGTTCCGTCAGGCAGATTGGCGAATCCGAACCGGTTTTGGGGTGTGAAACCATATACTGTGACTCTTTACCTCTTTTTTTTTGGTGAACTTATACATTGGGTATGCAAACAATTTTGTAACCAAAAATTATTTACATATACAAAGAGCTACCGCGGAGTGGTGTGCATCAAAATCTATACCACATATACTAAGTCCCGTTTACTTATACAACATACATATATGTCTAATACAAACATCAGAGATCGCGGAAAATAGTGCTGATGAGCACCTATCTCTGAGATGGCCCGTACTGCTAGTGTGGAATGTCCTGTCCTCTTTATCTCCTCTTCAGTACCTACGGATTGAATACGGAGTACTAAAACTTTAACAGGTAGGGAACATATAAACTGATAACAGTGATAAAATAATCGCGGTCTGTCGTATTACATTTACTTTTCCTTATGCATATAACGAAGCCTGATTATATGTGACTTCTAACTCATATCATATTACACATGTAGGTTTTTATCCTTTTTAGGTTCCATATCATTATCACGGTCGTATCACTGTCATGTGTCATGTCTTTTACAAGTTTCAATTCATATCGTCTACATGTATGACATGTCATATCATATTCAAAACAAACTTATACATCTACAATGGCAAATCGAAACATATCAAAGTCATATCAAATACATACAGGGTCAAATTAGACTGATACACTGTTTAATTCATTTAGTTATCGTTTTATTAAATTTTCGTTTTCAAAAGTGTAATATGACCGAATCCCCAGGCTAGGCCCAGGTTGGCGGGGATCAAAGCTAGGAGCAGGTTTACTCAGGCTTTTCAGTGTCTTCTCAAAACATGTTGTTTGTGTTATTCCATTTTATACTTTTTAATTACTCGGAAGCACTTCGGTATAGACGAAGCCCAGTAAGCATTTACAATTAACAAAATGCATTAACAAAATAATGCCTTTATATCCACACATACTCATGCTATTCATTTTCACATGCTTTCATTTTACAAATCATTTATCATATCACAACATGCATTTTCAATGCAATAATTCAATTCACAATTCAATTTATGAGATTTAAGCATATACATAAAAATCCCGTTTCACACTCGTCAATGTTGGTTATTTCACTTTGACTATTCAATTCGCTGACTATTGATTCACATTTCGTGGATTCCATTTAATGAATCTACGCCACTTATTATCATTCGGTAATGTCACTCGCATTTACAATTCGGTCTCCCATCATGACGGATGCCGTTTAGTGCGAAGCGAGAAAAGCGATAGGTGGATGACGTTAATGAGATAATTGGGCTGAAAGCGATTCTGCGTGAAAGAGCCGCGAAAATAAAGGAGCACGATGTCGTGAAGCTTTGGCGACCGTCAAATGCATATCGGGTTCGCGGCGGTAAAACTCGGTCGGAAGCGAAGCTTACTTGGAAAAACAGCGGGGCGAGAGTTAAAGAAACTCCAGGTGAAGCAACCAGGAAATGAAGAAGAAGACTTCATGTCGCGACATCTTTGGATCGCGTCGTGACATAAACAATAATCTGGCTTGATCCTTAAAAGCGGTAAATTGTCGACGATAGTGAAGAGAAGAAATTCGCGACATCCACCTAAATGATCAAGCTTGTCGACATCGGGGAAACATGGAAGAAATTTGATAGAATTCGCTGACGGAGAATGCGCCTTGAAGCTATGGCGGGGCTTGGTGAGATGAAGGCGATGTAGCTGAGTTGTTGTCATGACGGGGATTGAAGTTGCGACATCGATAACGACCGCCCAGAGCACGCAGGGCATGAATTGATGTCAGCGACGAGGATTGATGTCGCGACGCGGGGAACCATCAAGTGAAGGCTGGATCCGTAAGGTACGATGTCGCGACGAGAGATTGTTGTCGCGACACCGAGATTCTGTCGATGGAGCTTGTAAGTTCCTTTAGGCGATGTCACGACAAAGGAATGGCGATCGCGACACAAAGCAACCCGGTTAGGAAGCCTCGGAGAACTAGAGTCGATGTCGCGACAAAGGAATTGATGTCGCGACCGGGGAACCGATAAATGAAAACGCGAAATGAGCATTTGTCGCGACAGAGATTGAAATTCCGGACATCATGAATGTTCGGTTAAAAGCTCTGAAGAGTGGCGATGTCGCGACAAGACCGATGTCAGCGACATGTCGGGAGAACCCTATTGAAACTGCAAGGTATAAAAGTGATGTCGCGACAAGGGGCCAGAAGTCGCGACATCGGAAAACGTTTTATCGATTAGGCTGCGGTCCATTGTAGTTGATAATAGCGACAAGAGATTGATGTCGAACGCCGAACATCGATTGAAGGCTGCGAGGAAGACTTAAGGCGATGTCGCGGCGTGGTCGATGTCGCGACATGAATGATGTCGCGTAAAGGGACTAAGTCGCGACACGAACGATAACATGGGCTAGTCCACACGGAAATCCACCAAAGGCGCATTGGGATTAGGGCCCGACTAAGAAACCTATAAATGCAGCGGCTCTTATTTCATAACGTGCTTGGCGACCTGGAGGCGAGTGCAGGTAGCAAAACTCATTTCTTTATTTTTCTTTTAGTTTTCTTTTCTTTTCTTTTCTTCAATGTTTGATAGTTAGAGATTAGATTAGATTTATCGTTTTAGTTTTCGTTTTATTTTTCTGGAACTGGATGTTATCGTTTTGAGCAGAAGCTGAATGCAGAATTCAATTCTTTTCAAATTACTACCTGGAATGTTTGAAGTTCAGACAAATATTTACGGAATTCGGCTCCTCCAGTTTCATAATGCAGTTATTCTTATGATCAGAGGAATGTTGTAGTGTGTAATTCAGTAATTGAGGAACCCAGCTTCCATTAAGTGAATGCTATTGTCATAAATTATCTTTCCTGTAGTTGTTTCCAGCAAATTGCGAATTTCGGTTTATGAACACTTTCGGTTATGGGTTTAATGTTTTCATCGAATATCGGTTCTTATACCCGGTATTAAGAATTGTTTTCATTGCTCTACGATTTCAAGGAGGTCCTGCGGTGACACGAGAGATGACAATCACGGGAGTTATGGACATTTCTTTGAAGGTATATTAACGCTATTAGGAATCTAATGAGCTGTAAGTTTGCCAGTAAATCCTCTTCTCACTTGAAATCAAGAATGAGTTGAATGAGTTATCAATTTAAACAAAGCGAGAGAGTTCACCTCGGTCGAATAAACGAGCCAATCCCGGTGTTAAGTGAGATCTAATCAAAGGAGATGGTGATCTATTCTAATTTTGAGAAGAGTAACACGAAGTTGTATATCGCTTGCTTGACCCGATAACTTGGGAGCTAAGGTTTACGATCCATAAAATGGGTATGAAGTATTGCAAAAGAAAAATACCCAGAATTAGGAAGTCCTTGGTTAAAAGTAGTTATCTCATTCCCTGTATTCGAGAGGATCAGGTAAAAATTAGATAATGAAATGTGGAGTGTGGAGAAGATCCAATTTGTACTACTAAACGCCTTGGGCTGATTTTAAAACACAGGAAATACACAAGCAAAATTACTTGATGTTAACAACGAGGAATTGATACTTCCACTATTAGCATTGATCTTAATGTGTACTCTAAACGATAATTACTCAGTTTCCATTTATTTTTCTTAACTATTCGTTATTCATTATTCTTTAGATTCAGTTTATTCGATTGTTCATTCTTTTATTATATACTCGTATAATTCCAAACTATTAGGTACGGAACACAATGTCATTTATAGTAAAATAGTATGGGCGAGTAGTCGAGGTAGTTGATCTAAGTGCTTGAGATCACGTGGGATCGATATGCGGACTTAAATCCAATTTGTGCTTATGAGCGTGCACTTCTGCAGTATATTAGGCAAAACCAATATTGAAAATGATTTACTCTAGGAGATGTTTTGGTTTAGTCAACAAGTTTTTATGGTATTTATTCTTGGGAATTTGAACAATAGTCCTTAGTAATAACGTCGTAAATTTGTATGTGTTCTTTAGTCCTAGTCAACAAGTTTTATGGCGCCGTTAGAGGATCAGAGAAAAAATTCGAGTAAATCAATATTGAGACGAAGAAGAATTACTAATTTGGACATTTTGAAGAAAAGAACAAAAATGGCTTTTTCAAGCGTGGTTATTTTAGCCACCTAACCTTTATGAAACCATATTGAAAATATTTGTTGACCCAGAACTAATCCCTATTAATGTAAGTGTGTTTTGATTTCAGGGACAAAATTTAATGCATAGGAAACGGAACAACGTCGATTTCGGGTGACGAGAATTAGAGGACACTTCCGGAAGCAGAGAAGATAAAGAAGAATGAAAACTTCTGACCATGGCGGGATGAAGGCGGGATCGGGATGAGGTACATATATAAGAAGTTAAAGACCTCCAATCGATACAATGGAGGACTTGGGAGACCAATACGGGATGAATACTCGGCAATCGGACGAGCTGCGAGTTGATGCTAATAATTTTGAGCGAAGCCCGGCCCAACGATTACAATGGTCCAGCTGACATCGGTTCTTTGAGGTCAAATCAGTGAAGACCCGAAGCAGGCACACTGGGAAGATTTCTCGGGATGGCTATCTGGAGTGAAGTTGAATGGGGTGAGACCGAGGAAGTCATCAAGCGCATCTATTCCCATTCTCTCTAAGAATCTGATAGCTACATGGTATGAATCCTTGCAATATGGTTACATTGATACTTGGGAGGAGTTAGTAGAGGCTACTTAGGTAGATTCTTTCCCCGCCTCACCCACGAAGAAGGAGGGAAATCATTGTGTTCAATGAGGGGAAGATGAAAGCACGTATGTAGCTTGGGAAAGATTCAAGCGGTTCTTTGAGAAGATGTCAATGCATGGGATAGATCCCCGAAGACTCGAGATGGACATTGTATATCATGCCTTGAATGATATATCAAAAGGGATCGTGATGTTTCATCTTGGAGCATTGAACGAAAAGTCTTGAAGAGCCAAAGAATTTGATTGAAGACTGGCTAAATGTAACATAGAAAACTCATACGAGCTTTCAAGGAAACAGCAGGAGGAAAGGGGATCATGGTGTTGAGAAGCGAGATAGCGGCCATGGAGGCGAAGTTGGATGCCATTATACGGGTTAGACCAGCGAAGAAAAGACACACAACGCTCATGAAATAGGAGCAAGGTGAAGAGGATTGCGAAAAGTCTTGAGAGGGTAGCGAAGAACAATTCTATGATCTTGAAGAGGTTAATTATCTAGGTGAGCCAAGAAACTACCATTTTAAGCCCAATACTAACTTTGCCGGCACATTATCACCCGACAATGAGGAACCGCGAGAATTTCTCTTGGTGGAGGGCTTCCGCAGGCCCAGGCATGGGCGAACCCTCCACGGGGCTATCACTTGACCACGAGGTTCAATCGGCGGCAAGGAAATGAGCACATAAATGAATATCAAGGTCAGAGGAGGGCCCAATCTTTTGAAGAGCGGATCTTTGCTTGATTCATGGGGATAATAAAGCGTTTAATCTCCATGAACAAAAATTTGCGAGTTGGGAAACAGCTTCTACCAATTCTCAAATTTTTGAGTACCACCAATGCATCCTGAAAAACACGGAGACACAAGTAGGGCAGGCGGCTAATACGCAAAGCCAGAGAGGAAAGATGCCTTCCCAGTGACACAGGAAGAACGACGCATGTTGTCACGGCTTAGGAGTGGGAAGGAGTTAGAAGAGATGAAAGAAAAATGACGGCGAGTAAAGAAGAAGAAAGCCCGAAAGGGGAAGAGTCTTTGGAGAATGAAAAAGAAAGAGTAGAAAGGAAGAACATCCAGGATCAAAGCCTGCGATCTATTTCCACAAAAGGCTAAGTCGAAGGATGGAGGGGCTTGAGTTCGCAAGGTTCTTGAAAACTCAGTTTGGAGATCAGTATGCCTTTTCTTGAAGTGGTAACTTTCAGATGTTCACTCTATGCAAAATTTACGAAGGTTATCTTGAGCAAGAAAGAAAAATAGTAGAGGAAGGAATAGTGAATCTCACTTTGCCACTTGCGGTCACGATGTCGAAAGAACTGCAGTAAAGATGAAAGACCCGGGGAGCTTCTCGATTCCTTGTATTGTTGGAGGAATTGAATTCAGGGAAGCTCGTGACTCGGGAGCTAGTATCGATTGTTCTGCCTCTTTTACATTTGCCAAGAAACTAAGTTTGGAGCTTACTCCCGCAAGCGTACTCTTGAATGTGACGGATGATGGTAAAACCTGAAGGAGTCATTGAAGATGTGCGCAGTCCCTTTATTGGGAAGTTTGTTTTCCCGGTAGACTTCATCATTACGGACATGGAAGAAGATTCACAAGTACCCTGCTGTGGGAAGACCATTCCTAGCCTGCAGGCTGCCACGATTGACATGCAAAAGGGAGTTCTTACCTTGAGGGTTGGAGAAGAAGCAGCTGCTTTTAACTTGATAAAAAGTATGAAAAATATAGACAGAGACAAGGAAAGTTGCAATGTAGCTGATTTTGTCTATACTTCCAATCCTGATGTTAACAATGATTGTAACACTCCAGTTTTTATCAATGAAAAAGAGATGAATTCCCAATATACTGAAGATGTCTATTCTGAATTCCCATACGATTTTCATTATAGAAAGCGTATTAAGCACGAAGCAAAGCAGAAAGCGATAATGGGAAAATATTGACAAAGAGGAAATTCATCAAGAAACCGGTCACGAAGGGCTAGTTTTGAAGAGTTGCCATGTCATTTAAAGTATACTTACTTAGAATTACCAAGAAAAACCGGTGATCATTTCGACGGACTCGGTGATGATGAGGAACAAGATTCTTGAAAATATTAAATCATATAAGGAATCGCTAGCTTGGGTCCGTTGAAGAAATTTGAAGAATTATCAGTCCATCGAATTTGCATGCATAAGATTCTGCTAGAAGAGACTTCAAAACCATCATGGAACATAAAGGAGACTTAATCGATGATGAAGGAAGTAGTCGAAAGGGAGGTGCTCCAATTCTTCGAATCTTTGGTTTTTATCTGCTATTTCGAGACAGTCCTTGGGTGAGCCCGGTCCACATGTGGTTCCAAAGAAAGGGGTTTCTTGTGATCCATGATAGAGAAAAATGAATTGATTCCAACAAGAACGATGTGAGGATGGAGGGTATGCATTGATTCTGAGGCGAACACGGCCACCGAAAAGATCATTTCCACTTTGCCCTTCGTGATCGGATGTTGGACGGAGTTAAGCGGGGACACCCTCCTGCTTTTGTTTCGGATGGGTACTCGGGATATAATGTCCAGTTGCTGTGCACGAGGATCAAGAAGACCACATTCACATGCCCTTATGCTTTGCCTTTAGAAGGATGCCGTTTGGCACATGTAATGCTCGGTACATTCAGTGTATGATGTCTATATTCTGATTTGTTGAAAGTGATGGAAATTTTCATGGATGATTTCTTGTGTATGGATCCGACTTTGATCGATGTTTAAACAATGCGGAAGCAATTACTTCAAAGATGCAGAGACAAGCATTGAGATTGGGAAAAATGTCATTTTATGGTGACGAAGGTATTGTTCTTGAGCATAAAATTTACGCTCACCCCGGACTAAGTTGACCAGGTCAAGGTATCCGTGCTCGAAGACTCTTGCACCACACCACAGTGAGAGAAAAAAGCTTCTTGGGCATCTTTGGATTTTACGGAGATTCATCAAAGACTTTTCAAAAATAGCGAACCGCTATACGGATTGCTGGAAAAGATCTAGGGTTCAATTTTGATGGCTCCTGCAGGATGCTTTTGAAGAAATCAAGGTCAGTTGGTACAAGCTTTATAATGTTTGCACGAGAATGGAATCGAGGGATTTGAAATAATGTGTGATGCCGGAGTGTGATTTTGCCATGGGGCGTGTTGGGGCAAAGAAAGAGAAAGTATTCGGGGCCCGTATACTATGCTAGTAAGACCTTCAGCGTGAAGCCTGAGAGAACTACTCAACAAGCGAAAGGAGATGCTAGCCATAGTATTTGCTTGTGAAAAATTTAGAGCGGTACATTTTAGGATCTCATGTGGTAATTCATGCGATCGTGCGACAATCAAATACTTGATGTCAGGAAGCTAAGTGAATTGATAAAATGGGTCTTCTTGTTGCGGGAGTTTGATTCCAAATCAAAGGATAAAGGGATCTTGACAATGTGATAGGCGATCCTTGTCAAGAGTAGAAAAGCGATGATGAAGAGGAAAATGTGTTAACGAGAGGAACTTCCCGGATGAGCAATTGTTTAAGGTTTCCTTCCGACTTCCACTGGTATGCGATATTGTGATTATACGGCTTGTGGAGTAATGCCTTGGTCGACTACCAACAAAGGAAACTTCAGGCCCCGGCATGTGGGTATTATATTTAGGATGACCCACTATTATTCAAGAGAGTGCTGACATGATAATAAGAAGATGTGTGGCAGAGAAAGTAGACAAGGCAACATTATAAATGAATTCCATGCATCACCATATGGGGACATTTTTACGGAAAGAGCATTTCCTTGAATGCTCAAATGTCGGGATTTTATTGGCCTACTATCTTGAGAGATTGTCTTGAGTGGGTTAAATTGTGTGATAGATGCCAAAAGATTGGAAATATGGCGGGAATGACATGCCCTCGAGGTATTATGGTGATACAAATTTTTGATGTAGAATAGATTTTATGGGACCCTTCCCGCCATCATTTGGAAACCTATACATGCACGCTAGCAGTGAATTCGTTTCAAATGGGTGAAACGATGTGTCAGGAATGATGCTAATATCTGATTGTGAGTTTCTTGCAAAAGAATATTTTGAAGCGATTGGAACACGAACTATCATTAGTGATGGGGGAACCCACTTTGCAAACAAAATATTGCGAAACTCATGACGGTATGGGATCAAGCATGTAATGAGTTTAGCTTATCATCCCGGACCGATGAATGACATAAATTTCCAACGGGAGATCAAAAGAATACTTGAAAGGCGAGGCTCATTAGGAAGGATTGGTCTTCCAAACTTGATGATGCACTTTGGGCTTACAGAATTGCATATAAAACCCCCATTGGAATGTCCGCATACAGAGTTGTTTTTGGTAAACCATGTCATCTACCTCTTGAATTATAATACAAGGCAATGTGGGCCATCAAGAAGTTAAACTTCGATTTTAAAAATTTCTTGAAAGGAAGAAAGATTGCTCAAGCGTAAATTGGAAGAAGCCCGAAATGAAGCATGATAATGCTAGAATATACAAAAAGACAAGACACAAAGAAATGGCATGATCAGAGAATTTTGAGAAAAGAGTTCGGAGGAGACAGGTTATAGCTGTTTAATTCTAGGCGAAATTGTTTCGGGAAATTAAAATCGATTGGAGTGGGCCGTACACGGTGGTGTCGAGTACTACATTTGGAGCAGTGACAACGGGGCGATCTTGGCGAAGAATTCAAGGTCCAATGGGCCAGAGGTTAAAGCATTATCTAAAGGGAAGAGAGGAAAATGAAGAACTCCAGCGGATTCGTGAGGAAAGAAGAAGTACCACAACAACAAGTCGGTTGGGACTCAAGCGAAGCGGTAATGAGGCAACCCATGGGATTTAATTTACTACGGTTTTAAGTTTTGAAATATTTTTCTTTAGTTGCTTAAATTAGGTCGATTTGTTTTATAAGGATAGATTTAATTTTAGAAATCAATTGTAGTTTAATTAGATTTTCTTGAATATTGCGGTAAGCTTACGCGAGGTTCGAGAGACATGAATAAGCGAAGCGATCACGGGAACAATTCGTGACTTGCGAAGAAGTCCTGACATGAGAAAAAGGGGGTAACTTTATCCCTAGCAGTGCAGTAGATATACTTGAATTGTTTGTTAAATCTTTGCTTGGAGATGCTTGAAGTAATGTCTAAAAGGGTTAGGAGCAATAAGAGAAAAGGTTCTTGAGATCATTGAGTTAAGGGCTTAGGGCGCGACAGAAAGGTTATGTCGCGACATAAGTGATGTCGCGACAAAACATTGATAATAGTGACTGTTTTGAAAAGAACGGCTGGTGAGTATTGAAGGAAGAAGGTAAATGTCGCGACACCCTTTGTGAAGTCGCGACAGAGAATTAAGTTTCAAAAAAAAAAAAAAAGATGTTGCAACATGAAAATCAAACAATTCCTAGAAAACCTAGTTATGTCGCAACAAACTTAGTATGTCGCGACATAAAGAGGGACAGGTGCCACTCACTCACTTTAAAAAGCCCTAAATTAAATGATCTCAAATAAAAAGACGCGAAAATTGAAGTCGCGACGTGTTTTTAATGAAGCAATAATTAGCCCACAAACATTGATTGAATTGCAAATTTCATTTGGAAACTTTCTAATTCACTCCAAACCACATAGCTATTCACCTTCTTCCTCCTTACGAATCTCAGCTGAGAAGCCCTAGCTAAACCTTACGAAAAGCTTTCTCCGTTTCAATGGTTGAAATTCCCACTCTAGTCCCTAACCTAGACGAGATTATGAGGGAACATGAACAACCAGAAGAAGAAACTCGCCAAGAAGAACAGTTAGATGAGATTCGTCAGGAAGAACAAGCAGGAGAGGTGCCATCAGAAACACCCGAAGCTCCGGCAACTTCTCAAGAAAGAGCAGAAAAGGGAAAGGGAAAGATGAGAGAAGAAGAAGAAGTAGAAGATTTCGTGTCAGACGAAGCGTACTCCCAGTGGAAAAAATATTATGCTAACAAGGGGTTTGTCGCAGAGAGGAGATTCAAAAATCCTGTTACGCCTTTCAAGGAGATGATAGAGCAGAGAGGGTGGGAGAGTCTCTGCGCACACCAAAAATCAGGGTATCGACGCGGTAGAATTTTATTCAAATTTGGTAGGAAGGAAGGATGGAAGGCGGTTTTTCGTTAGGAGTGGGTTTTTCATATGAAGCTAAGGCCATCAACGAGGCCTGTAATAGCATGTGATGCACAAACATGGTTCCAAATTTAAGAAACTTTTGGGAAAACGATTTTGGAAAGATTGCGAGAAGCTCACTAATGGTAGGTGCGCTAAACCAAGAAGGAAGGCCAGAGCAGTGAACGGGGGAAGCTAGCGAGGAAGCGAAGGTATGGTTTTACTTCACATTACGTTTTGGTTCCAACAAAACATGTGCACGGTGAGAACAAGAAGGCGTGTTCTTTGCCCTTCTGCATCCTAAAAGGATACAAGATCAATATAGGAGTTGTCATTGAGAATTCTATCATGAGGTATCATGAAGGGAACAAAAGAGGTCTTATTCCTCACCCAGCAACAATCACTGTTCTATGTTTGAAGGCTGGGGTGAAAGGAATATGGGAATCAGAAGAAGAAGTACCCAGAGCTTCACCACTCCTTCTGACAGGAGTTAGCAAAGGACCAAGAAACCAGAAGAAAAGTGTTGGTAGAGAGAAGAGATGAAGCCTAAGGCGGAAGACCCGAGAAAAAGGAGACTCGGAGGTTCTTTGATCGAGGCGGAAGCGACGGAAAACTCACGACACTTGATAGTTTCATTTTACGGACAATGAAGAGGCGGGATGAAAGCACGATGATAGACTTCTCCATTCCCTTAGCAGTTCTCCTCCTGTGCAGCGAGAAATTTCCAACATGGAAAGCTCAGGGGAACCTGAAACGATTCGATACTAGAAGCTCTCGATGCCGTACAAAGAGAATGGATGAAAAAGCAAAGAAGGAGTGGAACTGAAGGAATTCGGAGAAGGCATTTATGAAAAAGAATTGAAAAGAAGAGACCCGGAGTGGGAGGAAGAGCTAAATAGGAAGGAAAAGGAGCATGAGATTGAGCTACAAAGAAAAACAGCGATAGGGAGAAAGAGGAAGTGAACATAAGAGGCAGATGAGAAAAATTTTGGAAACGAGTAAGGGAAAGAATTTAAGAAAGAAATGAAGGAAAGAGATCTGTCTATTCTGAAACTCAAAACTAAGTCATGAAGCTTTTATAACAATCGGTTTGAAGTGATTCTCAACTCTAACATTGATAAAGAAAAGAGATACAGAGCAAGAGAAGCTAAATTTGGGGAGCAAATCAAAGGGCTTGGTTCCTATACAAGTCTACATAAGGATTTTGAAAATAAAGCGGATGATAGAGACAAGAAGCAAGGATCTTAGATCACATGGCGAAAGAATGGCTAGAAAATTTGGATCCCCGATTAACAATAATCTCTCCAAATTTTAGGAGGTCATAAACCCCGAAATGGAGAATACAATGAATGGTTTGGGGAAGAGCGAGGATGAGTTGAGCAAAAGGTTGATCTCTCTAATGAGATTTTCATTGAAACAATGGAGAGA
This sequence comes from Tetrastigma voinierianum, assembly GCA_016808115.1. Taxonomy (NCBI): domain Eukaryota; kingdom Viridiplantae; phylum Streptophyta; class Magnoliopsida; order Vitales; family Vitaceae; genus Tetrastigma; species Tetrastigma voinierianum. Next base: position 77,395 of record JAEQBH010007097.1, read on the forward strand.
AACCAAGAAAGAGAAAGGAAAGAAAGAGAATTGAAAATTCACGAATTCCAGCTCATTTAAATTGCGGACCTAGATCCCCAAACATCTTTGCTCGGCTATTTCAAAGAAAAAATAGACCTTCTCCTGCCTAACCTTCTTTACCCTCTTGTCCCATTTGAATTGTATCCAGTACATTGCGATTGGTCGAAATAAAATAAGAAATTTGAATTGAATTGTTGTGTGCGTGCTATTTTGAATTTGTTTGTTCAATATTGTGTTGCTTTGTGATGCATAGTTGGGAAAGTATAAGTAGGAATTAGTTCGGAAAAGAAAAGCTGGCCGAGATGTCGTAGTAACGTTGAATAAACGATTAGATTAGAAATAATTGAAATCTAGAATAAGGGCGGTGAATACAATTTTATTGAAACACAAAGTGCAAAATGACTTAAATTTAAATTTGTTGAGTCAGAATAAAGGAAAGTAATGAAATTGAAGGAACAAAACTTATTTTGAATTGTGGTATGAACAATGAGTCGAGGAACACATTGGATACTAAAGAGTTTAACTACTCATCAACAAAAATTATTGAACTCTAATGGTCAAGTAGCTAACCCAAATTCTAGAACTTGTTAGATTATTGATTGAGGCGAAATCCTAGTGATCACGGTGACAGAAAATGATGCAGGCCATTCTTGGAAAGTTTGAGCCATTGACGTCCACTACCTATATCTTTAGCATATACCTTAGTTCAAATTGAGCAATCCAAGCCTTATTTCTAAAGATCAGTAATTTAAACCCCAAACCTTCCAAAAAATCAATCTTCAGTAAAGAACACGTGATTACCCAGAAGCTGAAGGAAAGAAAAGAAATCAAATTTGGGGAGAGTTGTTTTGAAGAACTCAAGGAGAAAAAGATAGAAAAAGGGAATGAAAGAAAAAGGGTCAGCAATCTGAAAAAAAAAAAAAAGGGGATAAGTTTTACCTTGTGGCCTAATTCTCTTGAACTATTAAGTTCTTAGGGGTGTTTCAACACCTAGTACCCTAATGCCATCTGGTGTGGGAGTTACTAACCCAAAAGTTAAGCTAAGTGTTAGAAAGCCTAAGAAGGTAAAACATTGCACTATCCTGAATGGTGACAAACAAAAGCAAATTCCCAGGTTAAATTACAAATGAAAAATGGGAGCATACGAGTTCGAATAGAAGAAATCCGAGGAGATGTCCTAAAAATGAAGTTTGGGGAGTTTATTAAAAAGAAACTACAAGAAAGAGGCGAGTAGTGAGAAGAAGAGAAAAAGTTCAGGGTAATCTAAACCAAAAAGTTCCTTTCTATCCTACCCTTACCCAAGCCTAACTTTACAAGCCAAAAGACCTGATTGATCTTGAAGGGTGGAATTACCTACATTAGTGGAGATCAATATGAATAACAAGCTTATGGAATTTGGAAAAGCAATAAACAGTAAAAACTGTGAAGGACCTAGGGAGTTAAGTGAATAATTATGAAGATGAGAAAGGAAAACAATTTATTTTCAGCAAAGGATCAATGATTATGTTGTTTGTGAAATAATTTCAGCAGTTTAGTTTTGTATACTATAAAGTAGAAACCAACCTTGAACTGGACTTGAAGCTAGATGTACATAAAATAATGCATACCTTGTATTTCAATTAAATTGAATAAATGTCCTTAAAAATTTTCTTTTATTTTGTTTGAGGACAAACAATTCTTTCTTTTTCTTTGCTTGAGGACAAGCAAAATTTTAAGTTTGGGGGAGTTTGATGAGCTTGAAAGTCATCTATTTTTAGTCCATTTTTCTGATCTATTTTTATCTAAACAAAGGCCCGGTTATGTGTAGAATTATGAAATAACTAACCAAATTGTTAAATGGCAGGGAATTCAAGAAAAAGAAGAATATTTGCAGAAAAAGAAGCAGAAGGTGGATGAGCGTTAATGAGATAATTGGCTGAAGCAAGTTGCAGCAGAAAAGAGGCACAAAAATAAAGGAACGATGTCGTGAAGCTTTAGCGGCAATCAAAATGCATATCGAGGTTCTTGTGATAAAACTCGGTCGGAGCAGAAGCTTGCTTGAAGAACAAAGCAAGGTGAGAGTTAAAGAAACTCCAGGTGAAGCAACCAGGAAATGAAGAAGAAAGAAGACTTCATGTCGCGACATCACGGATGCGTCGTGACATGTGATGTCTGAAGCGAGTCATAAAAGCGGTAAGTTGTCGTGACCTTGATAGTGAAGAATTCGCGACATCGAATGATCAAGCTTGTCGCGACATCGGAAACATGGAAAGAAATTTGATAGAAATTCGCTGACGGGAGAGGCTTCATGAAGCTATGACAGGCTTGGTGAGATGAAGACTGATGTAACTCAAGTTGTTGTCGCGACGAGTTGAAGTGGCGACATCGTGCTGACCGCGAAGCACGCGGGGCATGGAATTGATAATACCGACAAAGGGATTGATGTCGCGACCGCGAAACCATCAAGTGAAGGCGCGGTCCATGGCGATGTCGCGACAAAGAGATTGTTGTCGCGACACCGGAAATTTACCTGTCGATGGAAGCTTGTAAGTTCCTTAAGCTGATGTCCGCGACGAAGGAATGGCGTCAGCGACGCAAGCAGCCGGTTGAAGCCTCAGGAGAACTAAGTCGATGTCGCGACAAAGAGATTGATGTCGCGACCCGGGAACCATCGAGATGAAATTTGCAAAGAAATGAGCTAACATCCGACAAAGAAGAGATTGAGGTCGGGGACATCATGAGCGTTCGGTTAAGCTACGAAGAATTGGCGATGTCGCGACAGAGACATCGATGTCGCGACATGGGAGAACCTGATGAAGCACACGCAAGGTATAAAGTGATGTCGCGACAAGGGACCGAGGTCGCGACATCAGAAGACATCAGTTGGAAGCTGCAGTCCATGTAGTTGATGTCGCGACAAGATATTGATGTCGCGACAAGAGATTGATGTCGCGACATCAGAAGACATCAGTTGAAGGCTGCAGAAGACTTAAGCTGATGTCGCGACGTGAGATCGATGTCGCGACATGGATGATGTCGCGACAAGGGATTTGAAGTCGCGACCTGAACATTAACATGGGCCAGTCCACTTGGAAATCCACAAAGACTGCATTGGGATTAGGGCCCAACTAAGAAACCACTATCATCTACCTGCCCGGCTACCCGGCTCATGCGAGTAGCTTAGCGACACAGACGAGAGGTGCAGGTGGCGAAGAGCTCATTTTCTTTATTTTTCTTTTAGTTTTCTTTTCTTTTTTTTTTCTTCAATGTTGATAGTTAGAATTAGATTAGATTTATCGTTTTAGTTTCGTTTATTTTGCAGGCCCGGATGTTATGGTTTTGGCCGAAGTGAATCACGAGAATTCAATTAGCACTGAGTACTACGGAATGTTTGAAGTTCAGACAAATTTCTGGAATTCGGCTCCTCCAGTTTCATAATGCAGTTATTCTTATGATCAGAGGAATGTTGTAGTGTGTAATTCAGTAATTGAGGAACCCAGCTTCCATTAAGTTAATGCTATTGTCAGAAATTATCTTTCCTGTAGTTGTTTCCGACAAATTGTGAATTCCAGGTTTATGAATTTACTTTCGGTTATGGGTTTAATGTTTTTCATCGAATATCAGTTTCTTATACCGTATTAAAAATTGTTTCATTGCTGCGATTTCAAGGAGGTCCTCACGAGGTGACACAGAGATGACAATCTTGGGAGTTATGGACATTTCTTTAAAGGTATATTAACCTGCTATTAGAGATCTAATGAGCTTTGTAAGTTTACTTGATAAATCCTCTTCTTACTTGAAATCAAGAATGAGTTGAATGAGTTATCAATTTAAACAAAGCGAGAGTTCACCTCGGTCGAATAAGCGAAGCCAATCCCGTGTTAAGCGAGATCTAATCAAGGAGATGGTGATCTATTCTAATTTTGAGGAAAGTAACACTGGAAGTTGTATATCCTTGCTTGTAGATAACTTGGGAGCTAAGGTTTACGAGTCAGTAAAATGGGTATGAAGTATTGCAAAGAAAAATACCAATAGGAAGTCCCTGTTGCGTAGTTATCTCATTCCTCGTATTCGAGAGGATCGTGCAAAAATTAGATAATGAAATGTGGAGTGTGGGAGAGATCCAATTGTACTACTAAACGCCTTGGATTGCATTTTAAAACCCGAAAATACACAAGCAAACTAATGTTGTTAACAAATGTGAATTGATACTACACAAGATTGATCTTAATGTGTACTCTAAACGATAAGTACTCAGTTTCCATTTATTTTCTTAACTATTCGTTATTCATTATTCTTTAGATTCAGTTTATTTGATTGTTCATTCTTTTATTATATACTGGTATAATTTATGTACTTCTTAAGTCGAACACAATGTCATTTTATATTCCAAATAATGAGCCCAGTATCAATACTGATCTGTAACTTCAGACTCTATCTTCCATATTCTGATCAAACCATCTGATTATTTATCATCTGTATTTAAAATGATATTAGGTCAAAAAACCCTCTGTTATTAAAAATGATTTACTGAAGAGATGTTTGGTTTAGTCAATAATACAGCGCCGTCATTGTGATCATAATGTAATCCTGTAATAACGTCGGTAGGCCTATGTGTCTGGTTCAGCCACAAGTCATGGCCACGCCAAAGATCAGACAAGAGTCCTGGTAATAATTTTTCCAATAGGTGTCTTTGTCTGGGTCACACAAATGTAACATCAGTCCTTCATGCTGCTCAGATGCAATCACATATTAATGAATACCCCATTTTTTATATTCCCTTGAGTTCTTTCTTTTTTTTTCTTTTTTTTTTTTTTTGACTAAACCCCTGGGGTTGCTTTGCCTGAGATGAACTGGGTTTTGGGCTGCATGGCCTGAGTTGGAGCGCTTGAGCTCACGACTAAGCCGACATAACCAGTGGGCATTGGAGTCAAGAGCCCATGCAACCGAGGCCCATGTTTATGCAAACCGAGGCTCCATGGCGTTGAGGCCTTCCTTCGAGTCAAGAGCTCATGCAACCGAATGCGACGAGGCTTCATGGGCGCCGAGGCCTTCCCGAGCTAAAGAGCCTATGCAAATTGAGCGACCGAGGCTCCATGGGCGTCGAATCGAAGAGCCCGCAACCGAGCGACGAGGCCCATGGGCCTCTAAGGCCTCCCTGCCGGCGAGCCTCAGGCAAGCTGAGAGACTGAGGCTCCATGGGCGCTGAGGCCTCCCTAAGATGAAGAGCTCGTGAAAACTGAGCGACTGAGGCTCCATGGGCGCTGAGGCCTTCCTGAGCTGAAGAGCTCATGCAAACTGAGCGGCTGAGGCTCCATGGGCGCATAGGCCTTCCTAAGCTGAAGAGCTCATGCAAACTAAGCGACTGAGGCTCCATGGGCGCTGAGGCCTTCCTGAGCTGAAGAGCTCATGCAAACTGAGCGGCTGAGGCTCCATAGGCGCAGAGGCCTTCCTGAGCTGAAGAGCTCATGCAAACTGAGGGGCTGAGGCTCCATGAGCCGCCAGAGGCCTCCCGAGCCAAGGCAGCTCATGCAACCGAGCGACTGAGGCCCCACAGCGCCGAGGCCTTCCCGAGTCGGGAGCCCATGCAAACTAAGCCACCGAGGCTCCCATGGGCGCGACTTTCCTGAAATAAGAGCTCATGCAAACCGAGCGATCGAGGCTCATAGGCACTCCAGGCCTTCCCGGAAATAAGAGCCTATGCAACCGAGCGACTGAGGCTCTATGGGCACTGAGGCCTTCTTGAGCTGAAGAGCTCAGGCAAACTGAGAGACTGAAGCTCTATGGGTGCTAAGGCCTTCTTGAGCTGAAGAGCTCACGTAAACTGAGCGACTGAGGCTCCATGTGCTCTGAGGCCTTCCCCGAATAAGAGCTCATGCACTGAGGATCGAGGCTCTAAGGGCGCCGAGGCCTTCCCGAGTTGAAGAGCCCATGCGCATCGAGCGATCGAGGCTCCATGGACGCCGAGGCCTTCCCCGAAATGAACAGCTCATGCAACCGAGCTAAGCATGGCTCTATGGGCACTAAGGCCTTCCTGAGTTGAAGAGCTCATGCAAACTGAGCGATTGAGGCTCCATGGGCGCTGAGGCCTTCCTGAGCTGAAGAGCTCAAGCAAATTGAGCGACTGAGGCTCTATGGGTGCTGAGGCCTTCCCGAGTCAAGAGCCTGGGCGCAAACCGAGCGACCGGAGTTCCATTGGCATCAATGCCCGAGCTTAACCGACTTCGCCATGGCCCAGCTGAGTAGTTGAGCTCTTCAAACTAGGCTCTTGAAGGTGGCCGATTCGACTTCTACTTCTTGGAAAGATGCGGGTGTCTTTAAGGTTGATTTATGGAGAATTAGAAATGATTGCGCGACTTCCCGAGTGCTTTATCCTTCTTATAAATGGCGGCTCCTTTGCTATGGAGCCCATACTCCAGATCTCCTTCCTTTTTGGTGGTAATTAGAATCTGCTCGTAATGAAGCTTCAAGGCTTGGTCGTCTTCGCAGGGACCCCATGATCTCCTGCTTTCGCTCCGATGGACCTCCCGCCCGTGGAGTTGTGTTTTTCCCTAGTCTCCTCTATGGGAGTTATGTTATTCCCTAGCTTCGTGCTAGGGGATGCGTTTGGAGAGGGCGGTACACTTTTTTGTACCGTCTTTTCCATTTTCTCCTCTTCTTCCTCTTTCTCTTCCTTCTTCTCCTTCTCCTTCTTTTTCTCATTCTCTCTTCCTCATTTTCCTTTTCTTCCCCATCTTATTCTTCTCCTTCTCCTTCTTTTTCAGTTTCTCTTCCTCTTTTCCCTTTTCCTTCTTTTTCTCTTTTCCATCTTCCTTTCTCTCTCTTGAGGTTTTTTTTTTTTTTTTGAGGGAACTGCTTGTATTGTTCGTTTCCAAGATGTAAGGAATGACGCTTATCGATTGTAACTAATCACACCTTTATTTAAAATAAAGAGATATTTTATTCTTTGAATTTTGAATTCAGAATTCGACAGATATAATTTTCTTGCACATTCTCTGGCTGAACTGTCTGAGACGTCCAAATAATCAATAAACGCACAGTTCGTCATCCGAAAACTGATAATACTTTATTTAAGATTACAAACCGAGGTCTACTGATAGAAACGCTTAAGGTGTTCAGCATTCCAAGCATGATGTAGAACTTTTCCCTCCTCCATCTGGAGTTCATAATTGCCAGGTCTGACGACGCGAGATACAATGTAAGGGCCCTCTCAATTGGGTCCTACTTTTCCATATGTTGGATTCTTCCTTGCTAGCAGGAGCTTTTTTAAGACTAGGTCACCAGGCTTGTAACTCCTTGGTTTGACTTTTTTGTTGTAATACCTCATCGTCTTCCTTTGGTAATCTTCCGTGCGCTTGAGGACCGGTTCACGCTTTTCATCTAGGAGGTTTAAATTTAGGCGGAGAGCCTGTATACGTTGTGTTCCGTCTTTTGACTCAATTCTTTGTGACTTTAATCCCCGGTCTCGACAAGGGCTGCTCGCCTCGATTGCGAAAGCGAGGCGAGCGGGGTTTCTGATCAGCGGTTGCCGCGTAGTTAAGTATGCCCATAACACCTCGGGGTATTCTACCCATTGCCCTTGAGATCCTCTAATTTGATCTTGACGTTGCTTTAAGGGTTCGATGAAGAAGGTGACCTACAGCATCCCATTAGATTGCGGATACCGAGGATGAGTAATAATTCTTGACGGCACAAAAATCCCTAAATTTAGCATTATCAAATTGCTTTCCATTGTTTGACACCAGAGCTTTGGGGATTCCAAACCTGCATATTATGGAACGCCACACAAAATTGCGTATCTTTTGTTCTGTGATAGTAGCCAAAGGTTCGGCCTCAGCCCATTTGGTGAAGTAATCTACTACGCGATGATGAATTTGCGCTCTTTGCGAGCGGAGGTCCCCAATATGTCAAACCCCATTGTTGGAAAGGCCGGGGCTTGTGGTACGTCGAGGGGCTCGGATGGAGTGGGATTTTGCGTGCTCTGGAAAATCTTGCATTTCACATTCTGAATTGGTAGCTTCTTTGAGCATTGTAGGCCAATGGTATCCACGCCTTAGAGCTTTCCTGCTAATGCCCAAACTCAGAATGTAGTTTCCACATCGCCTTCATATACTTCCTTGAGTCACGTGAGTGCGAGTCTTTCCACTGCGATGCGCCAAGGATGGGGTGTAGAAAAACCTCGCTTGTAAAGGCTTCCCTTATGATTAGTGAACTGGTGACCTCGCTCTAATCTTAGAGCCTCTTTAGATTAGATCGGGTAGGCGTCGGGTCTATTAACTAATCCCCGAATGGGTCCATCCGACAACCGGACTCGATTGGGGCGACTTCCTCGCCATAGAGATCTATAGAAGGCTCTGCAAGGTATTCGACAGGCGTTAGTCTGCTGAGGTCTTCTTGTGAGGTTGTTGCCAGTTTTGCTAAGGTATCATCTGAGTTTCTCCACTCTGGGTATGTATCGGACTGAACCGACCGAACTTTTCGGTGAGTCTGTACCTTTTGAGGTATATGGTCGTTTCACCTTTAGCCTCGTAGGTGTCTTTGTTTGTCTTACTGCAGTGAGATCCTTTGCGGGACCATCAATTTGGTCTGCTTCATTGAATGGGCGGCGAGGCCGGCTACGGCGGCCTCATACTCGGCCTCGTTGATGGGCTTGGAATCGGAATGCGGCCAGCGTCTCAATATCTATTCATGCAGGGAGGTCGGGATTAGCCCGGCTCCACGCTTCACCCAGGCATTTGAGGCCGTCTGAGAGTCACGGATAGGAGGTCAATGTGGCAGTACTTTTAGTAGGATCTGCTCAGGCGAATTCCATGACGAAGTTCGCTAAGACCTACCCTTTTATTGCAGTTTTCGGCTTGTATCTGATGTCGAACTCGCTTAGCTCTATGGCCCACTTCATCAACCTTCTCGAGGTCTCTGGTTTGTGTAGCACTTGCTTCATCGGGATTCTGTTGGGACTTCAGGCCATGAGCTTAGAGTAAAGGCGGAGCTTCATTGTGATTTACTAACGCCGGGATTAATTTCTCCATCCTTAGGTGCCTCTCCTCTGCTCCTCTCGGGCTCGTGTAATAGTAGTGGATGTTGTACTCGGTCTGTCTGCGATGGGGACAAGCGGTCGAGAAAATGCAGGCGCAAGTACAAGGTGAGAAGCTCCCTTCGGAGGAACACAAATGGAGAGCTCAAATACGTCTTTAATGCTAAGAACGCTTCTTCGCAATTTACATCCCATTGAAAAGATTTCTTTAGAACTTGGAAGAAAGGCTAACATTTATCGCTAGCCCTGGATACGAATCGGCTTAGAGCGGCTACCCTTCCTGTCAGACACTGGACCTCTTTTATGCTTGATGATGGCAGCATGTCGAGCACATCCTTTATTTTGTCTGGATTTGCTTCAATTCCTCGGTTGTTGACTATGAAGCCTAAGAATTTTCTGGTTGACACTGCGAAGGCACATTTGACTAGATTCAACTTCATGTTGTATTCTCTTAAGATTTGGAACGCCTCGGATAAATGAGCTATGTGGAGCTCGACTGTGGTTGACTTCACTAACATGTCATCTATATACACCTCCATGGACGTTCCTATTTGCTTCTGGAACATCTTGTTTACTAGCCTCTGATAAGTGGCTCCTGCGTTTTTTAGTCTAAAGGGCATCACACGATAGCAATAGGTTCCTTGCCCTATAGCGAGCAGTATTTTCTTAGTCCGCTGGATCCATCTTGATCTGGTTGTAGCGGAAAAAGCATCCATAAAGCGAGGAGTTCATGGCGGCTATAGCATTCGATGAGGTAAATTCACGACAAAGGAAACTATCTTTTAGGCATACTTTATTGTGTCAGTGAAGTCTGGAGTCGCCACTTGCCGTTGCTTTTGGCGGAAACACGGCGTTGGCCAACCGATACGGGTACTCCCACCTCTCACGATTGCCCCTACGCGAAGGAGTTTACCGACCTCCTCATTGATCGCTTTTGCCTTTGGTGTAAGCTCATACTCTTTAGCCTTGGTAGCTTGAAGGATGGGTGAAGCGTTCAATCTATGAGTGATTATTGTGGGGTCAATCCCTCCCATGTCCTCACAGCACCACTGCCGAGACATCCTTGTTGTCTCGAAATGGTAAGGAGGCTTACGAGGTCTTCCATGACTTGGGCCCGATGTAGAGGCGAGGTGTTCGGGGTTGTCGTCCAATGTGATTACGAGTTCCAGTGAGTTCTTAGGGCTCAGAGTCGGTGTTCACCTGCGTCGGCATATGTCGAGAGCTCGTCTAGGTATATGTTATCGACGTTTTTGCTTCATGGATCTTTGAGTAGCACTCCTGTGCAGCAGTTGGTCTCCTCGGGCAATTCCTACTACGCGTGGTGAACTTGATCATCATGGTAAGCGGAGGGAATGGCCTTTATTGTGTTGAGAGAGGGTTTGCCTAACAACATATTATAGGCGGATAGGGCGTCCACAACGAGGAATCTCGCCGTCGTCGTTGCCTGACACGGGGGGTCTCCCAAAGTGAGCACTAGTTGTATTGAGCCCAAGGGTAACACTTTTTCTCTAGAGAATCCTCGTAGTGAGTCTTTGATTGGTTCAGTTTTCCGCTTCGATGTCCATCTTATCGAAGGCCGAGGTGAAGATGATGTCGGCTGAACTCCCGTTGTCGACTAGGACCCGATGAACCGTTTTGTTAGCCACAACTGCCCTTATTACCAAAGGGTCGTCATGGGGGTGTTGGCATCCCTCCAGGTCTAAGTCAGAGAATGTTATGATTTGTGTCGGGCGGCGTCTGACAAGCTTGTACTTCCATTTCCTCTCTGACCCGATCTTTGCTTGTGAGATGGGCCTTCTGGTATCTTGAGATGGGCCTTCTGGTGGCTGGATTCCCTCCTCTCTTGCAAATCCTCCGAGATCACATGGATTTCACCTGAAATTTGTTGGTCTTTGAGTTGTTACTGCTTAGGAGTGGTGGTGGTAATTTGTTGAGCTGAGCTAAGCTTGCGGTCTGAGCGACCTTCGGTACTGCATAGGCGTCGGAGATACCCACGGCGAATCAAATATTCTATTTCTTTCCTGAGCTATATGCAATCATCTGTGCGATGCCTGTAGTCCCTATGGAACTCACAGTACCGGGTGTAATCTCTTTTGGCAGGGTCTGACCTCATCTGGGATGGCCATCTTAGAAACTACTCATGTTGTACTTCGTGTAAGACTTACGATACCATGGCCGTCAAGGGGGTAAACCGCCGAGGTGAATAATGTTGTTAGCGCTCATGTTGAGATGGACCCAGGCGATCTCTAAGGCCTCCACGTCTTTTCGGGGACCGTTCTCCATCTTTCTTTGGGGACCTCTCCAGGTCATTTTGTCTTTAAGACTCGAGTCACGCTTATCGATCCTGCTTTTCTTTATGGGTTGAAGAGCTTCCCTTTCTTGGATATAGGGCTTCTTAACTTCATTAATGCTACTTCTCCGCTTTGCGAGCACCTCGGCCATGCTTGCACGAGGTTTTTGAGATGGAAAACATCAAAATCTTTTATTTGCCTCTAGCCGTGATGAATCACGGTATAGCAAACTTTTCGTCGGGTATGTAGGCCTTCAGGAGACCGGCATTGAACCTCCCGAACATAGGACCCTCGGCTTTCTTGCGAGCTGCGCGATGGTCAGCAAATGATAACTTGGTATGTTCTGGTTCCAATGAAGTGGGAGGCGAAGCCTTGATGGATAGCTCGAATGAGGGAGATTGATGAGGCGGAAGCACATTAAACCAAGCCAAAGGTAGGCCTTATAATGTGATAGTAGCTCTTTGCGCCATCTGAGTCCGACACCCATGCAGCTCCATTTGATTCTTGTAAGTGTTAAGATGATCGGCGGGATCTACGGCACCGCGAATACTTCCACTTGCGGCGTGCGAACTTTCTTTGGAAAGAGGGAAGTGGAGCATCTCGTACATGAATAGTGACTCGATTTGTTGCACCAGAATTGTCCATAAAATTAAGGCTCGTCCTAACAACTTCCTTCACGCTAATTTGAGTTCCTCTTTTTAGGCTCTTGAACCTCTGTTCTCTGGTGCTCCTCCATACTTCTTGGGAGTGGGCGTAGTTCCTCGTTCACAGGCGGTGTCCCGAGTGTTGCTTCGTTGCCCTCCTCTCCAGGGGTTAGGTGTGGGTCGTGCCCTTTGGCCCAGCTGGACTCTGCTTCCGTTTCTGTGACACCCCAAATCCGGGGTGTCCGTTGACTACCCGTCAACCCGCGGAAACACTCGTGAATGTCGGGTGACCCTACCTCTCTCACGAAAATCGAGCAGAGTCTCCTTTGTACGGGGAGCCCTACCCAAATACAAACCTGTCCCAAACAATCTAATATAACATTTATATGAGTGAAAACGGCCTCTTGGGCCCATACTAATATACTCATCAACATACTAACTATATGCCAGAGTTTCAAGAGTTAGAATTTTACTCTTATACAACATATATTAAGAGTTTAAAACATTCTAATACATGTACTACATCATAAAACCAAAGCCATCCATTTCTTTTCGCGGTCTCTATGATGGCCCGGAGTCTCCTCGTCTGCTCCACTGCTGAAATAATATAATTCCTGACGGTGGCCCCAATGCTTAGTAGTGGAATCACCTAGTAGGTTACTCTCTCCACCTAAGTGCATATGCAATGCTCCCAAAGTAAACACATTCAAGCAAATTAGTGATCCTACTTGGATATGCAAATGACTCAACCCACATCAGGAGTGCTCAGAGCTCCCTCGCACTTTTTGAAGTCATGTATGAAAACATCTTTTTCAAAACAATTTTTGTTGTTTTCTAAACTATACTACATAAGTATCGGTAAAAATATGGGACTACCCTCCGAGGCGAATGTGTTAGGGAACCTTCGAAGCAGTCCTTGGTCCTCATCCGAGGAAATGATCACATTGGACCGTCTCCCCAACCCCATTCTCAGGAAATTCATCACTGTGAAATTCCTTTCAAAAGCGTTTCGTTTTCTTTCCATTTTATCTCATGCTCACTAATTTGAGCTCTTTGGTGCATATGAGATGTTATGCCATTCGCACAATATATACAACACATGCAAATATACCATCATGCATATATTTACATAATTTACAATTACACCACATGTAATTTATTAATATCAACCATCCTCAAATTAGCTCATGGGCTAATCAGCTATTCAATTTCGATGGCCTACACACAATTATATTCTATATAATTATGGCATCATGTTAACACATCAAGCATTAACCTATTAATTTCTTTGATCAACCAACTCAAGCCACTCACATCAAACAATTTGTGACTTTGTTGACAGAAGGTCAGATTTGACTACCGTCAACGTGAAACACTACGTGAATGTCGGGTGACCGAGCATCTCACGAAAATCGATGATCTCATTTTATGCAGGGAGCTCTGCCCACATATACAAACATGTCCCAAACAATCCAATATGAGTACAAATGGCCACTTGTATATACCCAATGCTCATCAAAAAATACACCTAACTATATACCATAGTTTCAGAGTTTATAATTTACTCTTTATACAAAAATATTAAAAGTTTAAAACAATTCATCATGTATCCAACTAAAACCGAAGCCACAACGGCTTTCTTCAAAATCAGTCTCTAAGAAGGCGAGTCTCCTCGAAGCAGCCCTGTACAGAAAATAATATCCCTCACATAGGGTGAGCTATAAGCCCGTTAGTGGAATACACCCTAAGTGGGTTACTCTCCACCTAAGTGCATATGCAATGCTCAAGTAAACACACATTCAAACAGGTCGTGATCTGTGAATGTCTAAATGACCAACCCGTAATAGAGTCCTCACTTGGAAGCTCCTCACATACCTAAATATGTAGCAAATATATACCTCAAAATGAGCTCACATTTTTTGATATATATAGACAAGTAATGTGGGCCTTCGATGATGTATTAAACCTCCAGCAGTCATAATATAAATATTGTGGATTACTAATATTCTAATTTATCTGTAATTCCACATTTCAGGCGTTCAATGTCATTTCCACTAAGTATACATTTTACTACAGATTACCTCAGCTATAAGTCTACATTATGCCATTCACACAATATATACAATTATATCAATTATCATATATTATCAATTCACAATTACACCACATGTAATTCAGCAATATCAACCATCACCAAAATTATCTCACTTGAGCTAAACATACAATTCCGTTTCGATGGCCTACACCCGCGATTATATTCTATATAATTATGGCATCATGTTAACACATCAAGCATTAACTTTATTAATTTTAACAATTAATCAACTCAATCCTCATCAAACAATTTCAATGCCAAAACACATGGACATTTATGGTCCATTTCATACAAATTAGGCCCATTTTTCTGATCCCCAACGAGCAGTGGGCGACCCACTCCTCTACATTGAGTTCCCTCTTAAGTGGAGCCCAGGAATTTCCATGGCATTCCGGAGCCTGACAGGCCGAAAATGCGGTGTGTATAATGAATGCCTATGTGCGCAAGTGCAGCGCAGCCCAAAGTAATATAGTGTACTTGTATACGGATATCGATCCACGGGAAAGGTGAATTGACTCTGAGTTCTGGCACTGAACTGATACGAAGGGTGATTCTAGGGGTCAAAATTTAAGTAATGAAACTTCAACTAAGCTGTGATTCTAGTGAATTAATGGTGTTTAGCTTCAAGGTTAAATCTCCCCTATCACGTTCAGATTGCACTCTAAAAATCTTGTTCTTCAATATATTTGTAATATGTCAATGGCGAGGTATTGATCGCGCCTCCCGAGATATCACCTCTCTCGAAGTATATCAGCTATCTGTGAATAGAATCGAGTATATCTCTGTCTGACTCGGTATTCGAAATGCTTAAATGTTCTAACCTCCAAATTACCACCTTTAGGTTCGGAATATCTCTAATAACTTGAATAGGCTAAAGCTACTCACAGGATCACGAATACACTCATCTCTCGAATCTCGGATCTCGGTCACGATTATGCTAGTGGCCAAACATTAACATATAATTGAAATGCGGGTATAGAGTAGATGCTGACAAATTAATAACAAGCGAATAACATGAAAGATCAAACTTTAATCCATTGTACATGGCGGGGTTTGATGTAACCCTAGAAAGAGATCTAGAACATAATGGAAGAAAAGATGAAGTTGTTTTAACAAAAGAAAACATTGTTCCTAAAATCGAAAATATCCAAGAAAAAATGAAAAGCGTTAAATTCAGGCACTTCCTCGGGTCGGTGTCACTCACGCTCTCGAAACTGTACTCAGTTAAGTACGCCTCTCGATCATCCTCCATTACCCAGGCCTAATTTGCTTTTTAATGGTGAGGCGGATCTCGGCGCGTAGTGGCGATGGAGCGTCGCGGCGTGGGAGAATCCGCGGCGTGGGAGCGTCGCGACGTGGCAGTGCTTCATGTACTTATTCCCATTTTGCTCCAAAATCTTGCTTCCAGTTCTTTGCTCTTTTCACCCGATACTCCTGCATTCACGAAGACATCAACTCGGTATTCTAGTCACAAAATTATAAAAATACTCTAAAATAAACGGGAAAATGGGCGGTAATGAGCATACTCTAAAGTGTTTCGGCACTCATCACACCCCAAACTTAGTTTCTTGCTTGTCCTCAAGCAGAAGCCAGGCTCTAAACGGGACACACACACGATATAATGCCTCTAACACGAAGACAGTGATGCACATGCTGAAAAATAGGGGATCAATTTGGAGTGACTCACATACCCATTGTTTTGCTCAATGTTCATTGAAGACATCTGAATGTTGACTTTGGTGGTCGATTGAGATAGGTGAAGCCGAGCTAGTGCATGAATCCCATGGTGTTCAATAGCCTTTCCCAGAATCCTATGTGCTTATATTGGTGACCTCCGGTATATGCCTGGGTTCGTGCCCCCGAACTTAAGCTCAGCTCGCCTATTAGGAAGAAGCTAACTAGGAAAGGATGAGAGCACCCATTTATTCATGTTCTCATACTTAGAAATTTCCTACGTGCACAAAAACACAATGTGGAAGAAGACCTAGTGCAGAGTTTTGGCCCAGGAGTGTTCTGTGGCGGGGATCCATTGGTGACTCCCCACCAGTTGGTTAAGGGCACCAGGCATTAAATTCCCTTCAAACTTCACCTCGAACACTCAACCAAACTCAAAGGCCCTAGGTTGCGTGAATGATCCATCTTGTGTCCCATGTAGCGGGCAGTGAAGTCAATGACTCCCGGCCAGTTGGCTCAGGGCATTAGGCTTTGATAGGCCCCTCAGAATGTGCCCGGGATTCCGATTGGATGATCCCGATTATTCCTATGCATATACCTATTTTGTCCTGTTCTTTTTCTTTTTCACTTTTTCTTTTGTTTTTGTATTTTTCTCTTTTTGGTTGGGGCTCAATGGCAATCCTCTTTTGATTAGGTGTCCAGTCACTCAACTGATTCGAATCTCCTAGGTTGATCGGGCTTTAGTAGTTAGGTCCCGACACCTATGCATACTCTGAAAGTCACTAGTGTGTGAATGTGATAGGGTTTTTGAGAACCGATTTCTTGACTACCCGGGATTGATTTACTAGCCCTTTTCGACTATTCAGTAATTCTGAGGCATCGAAGCAAATGTATGCAAATTGAACAAGTTTATAGTGAACTCAATCCAAAATTGATCCTCAATTTTCAACATGGCACATGTATGCAATTACTACATGCAAGAATGTCCTAAAATATAATCAAACAACTAACCGCATGACTCGTAAACATGAAAGTGCGATGTAAAATAAACTGAAAACAAAACACACTAATATGCGGAACACACTAAAAATACTACACACTACTAAAACCAAAACACAATAAACAAAACACAAAACATAGTACCCGATCACTAAATCCCTCCCCCCAAACAAAATATCAGTGTCCCCAGCGAGTAAGATAAACTTATAGAGGGTAAGGAACTCCCACATGAATATCAACTGCGGTGGAGGTGGTGGTGGATGGTGATAAACGGAAAATTTGGCGAGAAATTTGGGCACGCATAGGCCTCTTCTTCTTTGTGAGATGATGGCTGATTGGCCAGAGCTGTCCGCATGTCGGCCGCCTTGGGCGCCTCCATATCTGATATGAGGACTGGTGCTCTGGGTCTCGTCAGAATGCGTCAGCGTTTCCCGGTGAGGGAGAGCATAGGGTCCCTCAATATCTGGGAAGGATTTGGGGGAGGCGGCCGCTGAGGCTCTTTGGGGTGGTGGTGGAGGTGGGTGAGACGAGGGTGGTGGTGTAGGTGGGTGAGACGAGGGGCGGCCAATGTCACTCACGGGTGTGTCACGGGAATCCAGCCGGGCGGAATGTCGGGGCTCGTCCTCGTCTGAGGGCTCGTGACCCGAGTCGTAAACCCCCTCAGGTTGCGGGACACCAGGTGTGTCCCGCTTGACCGATATTGCCTTGATCGGATGAAGCCAGGCCTCATTGTCGTCAAGGGGCACCCCGGCTTGTTTGCACAAGCCAAATATCAGAAAAGGGTGCCCCAGGTTCATCTTCGCATCCCGGTTATGGAGGATGGCATCCTCGTCTTGCCCTTGACATCGAATGGGATATCACGGATGATGGCGAAGTTGTAAGAGAAGGCGGGCTGTCACCTCACGTCGTCGTCGGGATAAGGCGAAGTGATGAAATGATGCCGACGCCAGGAATGTAGGCGAATGCTTGGCCTTGGGAGGTGTATGGCTGCCTTTGTTGATCCTCCACTCACCCCGGCCTTTGGTCAATACGCGGATGACCTCATGGTAGTCGGGATGCTCGCGGAGCTGATCAAAGGGTCCCGATGGGACATGCTCCTGGGCCATAGAGCTATTGAAGTCGGCTGGGCCCGGAGTCGGCGATACACCTCGCCTGCGACCTTTTTGAGGACATGGGAAGCGAGGTTGGCGTAAATTCTCGAACTACGCTCATTGCCGCTGGACGAGGGGGTTGGCATAAGGCACGCCACCCTTTAGCCTCGATTGTCTTTCTAAAGAAATCATCGGGGTGATGAAACCCTTCTCTTAATGAAGGATCGGGTTTGGTGTATAGTAGATCCATGGCTCAGCGTTTATAAAACATGAGCATGTCGAGCGGGGTCGGGTCCTCGATGGAGCGACTCAAGCAGCGAGCAACTTTGCCTCTTGCCGGACATACTAACCTAGACAAAAAAATAAAACACCTAATGTGCTACAAAATCAACTAAATAACTACCTAAGGACTCAACAAAACCTAAATGGGACTCAGAGATCCTAAAGGAACCTAGCTGACCCAAAATGAGGACCTACAATACCTCTAGACCAAACGAAAGCAACAAAGAAACCCTAGACTACTGTACCCAAGCTAGAATCGGGCACACAGTGGTGGGAATGCCACTATGACCCAAGCGCGAAGAGAGGGTGACTTCACGGTGGTCGGCGACGATGGAGGTCTCGGCCTGGGGTGGGATGGGAGCTCAGACGAGGTCCGGTGAAATTTGAGATCTGCGGGAGCTGGGGTTTCGATGAGTGAACGTGTGTGGTGAAGAGCCAAAATGAACTATTCTTGGGCTAAAAGCGAGGGCCACGTCGCGGCGTGCGGGTTCAGCGTCGCGACATGGCGGGAGGACATGACCAAATGACGTGTTCAGCGGCGTGCGGGACCGCGTAGCGGCGTGGCAAAAGCAAATGACCAAATGGCGTCGCGGCGGTAGAATTCCACGTCGCGTGAACTTCCAAAATGGCGTCGCGGCGTGAAATCCACGTCAGCGTGGCGAGGAGGGCTTAAAGAAATGGCGTCGCGGCGTGATAGAGATGAAATTTTGGCGTAGCGACGTAGGATCTTGTCGCTGACGTGACGAGGAAAAGTGTCTCGCAAGAAATTTTGAACACACTACCTGACCCACTTTTCGAGAACTCTCCACGTGTAAACTTCATTAGGGCATTGAACACGTTGTAGACACACTGCAGCTTAGGGTCCTGTGATTAAACCCCAGTGAGCAGAAACACTGATCAGGAACACAACTAGAAACCAAAAATTGCTGAAAATAACCAAAAGAACTTGAAACTACAAAATTTAGGAACACTTAGGTTGCCTCCCAAGAAGCGCTATGTTTAATGTCGTTAGCTAAGGCGACCACTGAATCTCAATGTGATCAGAACTCAAACTCTTGTGATCGTTATTTATATACTTCTTCTGCGGTATGAAGGAATGACTTGCTTATGCGAAACTGCCCTCCATAGTACGACTTCAAGTTGGGTAGCGTGAATGCCTTTCCGGGATGTGGAAACCCCACTTGCCCCACCATGTGAAAATACGCTGTTCACAGTGAAGATTAGGACCATCGAGACTTGATTTCCGGAAAAAGCTTTAGTCGGGGTGAATAGAAGGACTTATTGTCCGTGGTAATTCTTTGCGGTGATGTGCTTGTCGTGCCAGGCCTTGGTCTTCTCCTTATAAATACGGGCGTTCTCATATGCTTCGTTTCTAAACTCATCTAGCTCACTGAGTTGGAGTAGTCGTTTTTCACCAGCCAATGTACTGTCCATGTTTAGTTGTCGGTGGCCCGATGGCTCGATGCTCCAGTTCTCTTGGAAGGTGGCCGCGGCTTTACCATAAACAAGTTTGAGCGGGACATACCTAAAGGGGTTTTAAATGCGGTGCGGTATGCCCAGAGCGCATCGTCTATCTTTTTAGACCAATCCTTCTTAGAGTTGTTGATTGTCTTCTCGAGGATGTACTTGATTTCTCGGTTGGATACCTCTGCTTGCCCGTTTGATTATGGGTGATGTCTCGAGATGTACGGGTAGTACCCCATACTTTTGCAAAACCTTGTCTATTACCTTATTGCAGAAATGCGTACCATTATCTGTGATTAAAGCTCGAGGAGTTCCAAAACGTGAGAATATATTGCTGCGCAGAAATTGAGCTACAATCTTGGCATCATTGGTTCGTGTTGGAATGGCTTCTACCCGGCTTTGAGACATAGTCTCTGACCAACAAGATGTATAAATGTTGTATGATCGCGGAAATGGTCCCATGAAATCGATCCATAGAAGTCGAAATGACTCTACCTCGAGATAGGATGCATGGGTGAAACAGGTCCTTTCTGAGATGTTCCCGTTCGTTGACATTTGTCACAGTGGAAGCAATTGATGATCTTTAAATAAGGAAGGCGATGAAAACCCGATTGTAGAACCTTAGGTTCTCTACGGCCACGAAGTGTCCACCACGATAGAGTGTAATGATGGTTTAGAATCTTGAGCATTTCATCTTGAATACATCCTGTATAACACGATGAACGATTATATAAGATGGCTCAACCTGAATAATGGTAACACTGGGTGTAGCGCTCTTCTTGATGGACCAATTGGAGGGACTCTTGCTGGCATGGATAGTTCATAATCTGAGCCAGCGCCCTCTTGTATCCGTAATATGAAGTTTCGTCACGGAAATTCGTAATTCACGGAACATCATCTACGGCCTTCTAGTCGCGAAGGTGATGCGCCACCTAAATTTCAGTGCCCTTCTTGTCATTGATTTCTACTTCGAACTCTTGCAACAGAAGGACCCACAGAATCAATCTGGGTTTTGCATCTTTCTTGGTCATCAAATACTGTGGTGAATGATCCCTGGTGTGCTGCGACTTTGTTGCCCAGTCAAATATGGCGCTGGCAGAATTTAGCCGAGAAGCGAGAAGCGATGGCCAATGGTTCTTTCGATAGTGGCATAATTGATTGAAGCGTCATTCAAGATCCACGCTTGCATGGCCAAATCACTGAAATATTTCTCTAGTTTACGCACTAAATGCTGATAACGCGATATTTGCATGCACATGACTGAATGGAAGGGCCAATGCAGGCTGGCGATAGACCGGATCAACATCCTTGATACGGTAAAAGCATGCGTTGAGATCAATTGGATGGATCCACAGGACTACAAATTGAACGTGGTTTATGACCCTGTGAAATCCTTGATGGCAGCCTATAAAATAAACTTAGCCTAGAAAGCTTGGATCCTTTCTTTGAAGAAGATTGAGTAAAACTACTCAATTGGCACAATCTTAGCCCTATCTACTCTATCCCTCTTATACACAGAATAAGTGTGGGACAATACCCTCTTATTATATGAAATGGCCTTTTCCCAATTAATTGCTAAATTTGGTCTCTTCACATCTTAATGATCTTGATATAAATTGCTGAACTGTTGTAGAATGAATTTCCTTCTGAAATGATATGAGATTTCAATCGTCTTCTCTACCATGTGGGAGGAATATGGCCCATCATGCATGGTGAAGGTACGGTGCATTCTGCAGATGAAGACGCATCACGAATGATGTACGCAAGGACAAGTGATATTGTCTTCTCAGATCTTGAGGCTATTGGAAATTGATTATGCTTGAACCTTGGTACAAGAAAGCAATAAGTATTCATAGCATTTGTCGTCGAACATCGATCGAAGCGGCAATGGAAAGTGATGCTTTTCGAGTAGCCTTGATGAACTCAAATAATATTCGATACAAATTCTCCACATTAAGCGTCTGACGGCGGTAAGATGTTGTTTTGATCCGATGGCGATTGTTCTCCATAACCCGGCACTACTGGCTGGCAGATCGGCACTTTGAAATGAGAATTAAATCACTTACGATCATACAGCATTTAAAACCCTATTTCGGACTACTTCAACAATTGTGGGTTTAACCTCCGGCTGCTTCCTTTGAAGGTTTATTATCTTCTGGTAAAATCGATGCATGCACGAAGGGCGAATCCTTTTAGATCGGCTAGGACCATCAGAGGAGTGCATGTTTGTGATCTGAGGACCTCTCAATAACTTCTCTCTTCCTCTAGTGCGATTAGAAATGCGGATAATCCTACCCGGGTGTGATTACTTGAGTGCCACGCCACTTTAAATATTTGGTGAGTTTTGAGTTCCATCTTGGGTGGTTGCTCGATCGATGGGACCGGCGTTTAACTCCTTAGCCCCGGAGGTTCAGTATTTTCGTCTATTTTGTCAGAAAGATTTAGCATATTCTTACGCCTCGTCCCACTTAGGTTTACGGATTCTAATTCTCTCTTAGGCTAGTCTCAGGTGATGGACTCAATTTGGCTAGACAACTGTAACTCTATATATATTACAGAAATGATGTCTTTCTTTGCAGGTGTCTCTTTGCCTCGAAGACATTAGTTTAAATTATATTCTTGTATATGGGTTGATTCAGCCCCTCTTTGTAGTCATTTGCCATACCGGTTATTCAGAAAAGATTGAATATTGGTGTTTGTTTGTCTTATCTTACATGTATCTAAACTGTAAAATCTTTGGAAGATAAACTTGTGACTTCACTAGGGCATCTTCTATTCATCCTCTCTGGTTGCTAGAGATCATACGCAAGTGAAGAGGCGTGTTGTAGTCGGACAGACTACTCTAATCTGACGGCAAGGTGGATAAGGGCATAAGATTAATCAACAGCCTTTAGTCCTGCAGTGACTCTCTCCAAAATGGCATTTCAATTGTATACGCAAGGGATGTTATTTTCAGATACCAAACATTGTTAGCTTCCTCACGAAGGATAGCCTTGCATTCCTGGTTGATTTACCTTCGATCTGCTAATCTTCTCTTCGGGGACAAAATGTCTTTCATGAACTTTTACATTCTTGGCATTTGCTCTAGGGCATCGACAAATGGAATGTTTATATGGAGCTTTTGAAAACATCCATGAACCCAGTAGTGCTTATCGGTTATGTTTCTTGGGGCGTTTGTGGGTGGGGACCGAGTATCTTTAGCCTTTGCTTCACTAGAGGTCTCTGCATTGTTCTCCACGTATTTGTTCTTTAGTGCATCATCACTAGATTACATTGGTGATCTCTCCTCGATCTCTAGCGCTCTACGATTGGGGGTTTGCCTTGTGATTCCAATTCTCTCCACTTCTCGTATTAATTTGCTTTAACGTGCTCATTCCATCTCTTCTTAGGTTTACCTCACAGTGCTCGACAAGAGGCCGAGTTGCCTTTACGCAAGTAGCTTGCCATTTGGCCCATTTGTGCCTCCAAACTCCTTAAATTTGTCTTTGTAAGTTATTTCGCTGATTGTATTCTTGCATATGGCATAGTCTCATTCATAAGCGTGGAATCGAGATTAACATCGTCTTCCAAACTTGCTCACAAATCCGGCTTCTTTAGGAGGTGGTTCATTATTTCAGTTTGATGGCATATTATTTTGGTTATTACATGTCATACCCTTAGTTGTTTGATTGATGCAGTTTCTGATTGTTCGCCACCCTTGTCCACGATTCGATTAAGTGTTTATTGCCCCATACGGTCCACTTCTTCTTTGTGATTGATTAAGTTAAACCTCGTCGTATTAGGCTTGCTCCTTTGTAGGGTTCTTTGGTGACATTCCTACTATAACATCCATCAGTCACACAACTCCCATGGAGTGGTGCGTATAGCATGTGTTGTTCCTACTTTGCCCTGTTGTTGTTTAGTCCGTGGGCGCGGTTACAGTTGTTGAGGACTTCATTATCTGTGCCACCATGTTCTTGGTGTAGCCTTCTCTCTAGGCCAGTTAGTGTTGGTCGCGACATCTTCCAATATGCGCGAAGTGCGTGGTTTCTTCATCAATGATCCTCCGGTATGGTATATCATTCATTCGAGTTGTATTTCTCGGACCATTGTGAAGGTGTGGGCTTGCATCCATCACGGTTAGTCGGTGGTGAGGACGCTTCTCGATAATTCATGGAACTGTCCCATGCCTCTGCTTCAGTTCTCCCTCTAGTTGACCAAGCATATTGATCTCTTACAAGTTGTGCAATCTTCGAAAGATGGAAAGAACTTGGTCGAGGCTTTTGTACCAACTCGTTCCATGTAGTAATGGAGTCGGTGGTGGTGGTCGTATTCTTCGCTCACATCCCAGAAGTGAAAGTAGAATCTTAGTAATCTTGAGCTTCTTAGGGTAACTCCGTTGTCTTGATGGTATACATAAACTTCGAGGAAGTTAGTCAAATGCATGTTGATTCTCATGTGGGAGTAGTCCATGGAACAACATGTTATGAAGCATACATCTTGTGACTAACTTCAATTGAAATTGTTGCCCCGAATCGGTCAGTCGTCGATCATTTGTCTGAATAAGCTGTTGAGTGGTAAAACAAACTCATCTAATAGCATGTAAGGATCGATACAGTTGTAGAAATGGCACGAGATGCCGATTCCTATTACTACCTGCTTCTACGTGGTTGGTTGTTCGCGCGAAAATCTTGTTCTTCGATTGTTTTCATATTTATTGAAGTTCAATACGATGCATTCATAGTCTGCCGGCGCAATCACGTGAAGTCTTTACGACAGATCACACAGTGTTGATTGGTCGATTTTGTTTACATCGCATGTACTCATTTGAACTTCTCTTTGTGATAACACACAAACTAACAAAGCAATTACGAAGCACTTGTAAAAAATAACAAAAGTAAAGAAAATTCGAGGAATACTATCTATATTATGCTTCTCTATATCGAGTTGACCTTTCCCGGCAACGGCGCCAAAAAGCAGCGGGGCCGGCGTGGTGTGTATAATGGCTGTAATGCGCAAATTGTTAAGCGTAGCTGATAATATAGTGCTTAATGCGGATATGATCCGAGGGGAAAGGTGAATTGACTACCAGAGTTACGCTTTGGTGTCTCCCGAAGGTGGTTACAAGGTAAAATTTAAGTAATGAAACTTCAACTAAGCTGTGATTCTAGTGAATTAATGGTGTTAGTAGCCTGAGGTTAAATCTCCCCTATCACGTTCAATGGATTACCTTTCTAAGTCTTTGTTATTGTCTGTTGTAATATGTCAATGGCAGTGATCTTGCCTCTGAGATATCCTCAGTAGGTATATCCGCCTATCTAGTAGATAAGTCAAGTATATCTCTATCTACGACTCGGTATTCCAGAAATGCTTAAAATGTTCTAACCTCAAATGCCACCTTAGGTTGGAATATCTCTAATGCTTGATAGGCTAAAGGATATCTACCGGATCCTGAATACCCTCATCTCTCGAATCTCGGATCTCCAGTGCGATTATGCTAACATTGGCCAAACATTAACATATAATTGAAATGCAGGTATAGAGTAGATGTGACAAATTAATAACAACTGAATAACATGAAAGATCAAACTTTAATCCATTGTACATGACAGGGTTTGATGTAACCCTAGAAAGATCTGAACATAATGGAAGAAAAGATGAAAGCTGTTTAATAAAGAAACATTGTTCTAAAATCTAAAAATATCGAAAAAATGAAAAGCGTTACAATTTCCCGGGCACTTCCTCGAGAGTCGGTGTCACTCACGCTCTGAAACACAGTACTTTCCGGATTCGTGCGCCTCGATCATCCTCATTAAGATACAATTTGCTTTTAATGAAGGCGGATCTCGGAGGTTGGCGTCGCGACGTGGAAACGTCGCGGCGTAATGACTACTTCATCGCCTTGTTCCCATTTGCTCCAAAATGCTTCCGGGTTAAGCTCTTTTCACCCAATGCTCTGCATTCACCAAAGACATCAACTCAGTATTCTAGTCACAAAAAATTATAAAAATACTCTAAAATAAGCGAAAATGGGCGGTAGCTGCTTGAGCATAATATGAGTGTTTTAGGCGCTCATCAACCTCATACACAAAACACAATTTAATGCATAATTACAGCACAAGCAGCCCCCAGCGGTGGTGAGGCATCGGTAGAGCTCGATAAATTCAAACGGTGGTCACATGTTTTGGGGCCCAGATCCAAGCGATCACGGCCTCGAGCCAACTCAAGCATTTACAAAACACTTAAATAAAATTAGCCAAAACAAGTAGGATGAAGAACCACTCTACCTCATATGGAGTTTGTGAAAACTCCCAAAGCCAGAATGCTCATGCGTTGCCCTCTGTAGCGTAGAACAACTTTCCTTCTCGGCAGAAGAAATCCCATTGGTCCGAACTCTAGGAAAAATAGAGAGAATGACATGCCTTCTCTCTACAAACTCAAAAAGCTTCTAACTTCCTGCACTTTTCTGCATCTCCCTCACTTCTTCACATTTGTTCTTTAATTTTGGAAAATCATATTTGCTATCTTGTCTTCTTATCATTCGCTTTCCAAAATGTCATCCATTGTCCTTATTTGTCACTATTTGACACACATGGCTTAATCTAAGTCATTCGTTTAATGATCTCTTTCTCTTAACAGCATATTGTCCGTGAGTATATGTTATATGAATTTTGTCACATGAAATATCGTTCTGGCGCTCGATACTGATGTCTCAGCGTACAAATCCGTATCTCACAGGTCGCGAAATTCGATGTATTGCTAGATTTCTGGCTTATTCAGCGGTGAAATCCGTTTACGTCGTCAGGATCCTGAAGAATAAATTTCAAATTACGATCAAAATTACTATTTTGCGCTTTTTCGAGAAGTGGAAATTTTCGGTCTTACAATTCAATGCGAAACACGAACATTTATGGTGGTAAATCTAATGGGGCTATTTTACGATCCCAGCGGAAAGCCAGTGGCATCCACGCAGGCGCCTCCTCCTCGGTTCCTCTTGATGATCAAATTTCCATGGCCATTCAGGCCTCATATATATAAAACACAATTTATTGCATAAAACCCACCTCTAGCCGTCCAAATATAGTGACTGCAGCATCCAAACCGAGATTCAAAAATTCCTGCAACTTGGTCCGTGTTTTGGGGTGATCGAGCTGACCCCTCATGGCCCCTCGAACCCAAACTCAAACATTACAAAACACTTAAATAAAGTGTAAAACAAGTAGGATGAAACCCCTACCTCATGGAGTTTGTCGAAACTCCTTAAATCTGGTACCCACGCAAAGCCCTCACTGCGTAGAACCACTTTGCTTCTTGTCCCGAAGAATTTCAACGGTCGGATCTCCCAGAATCTTAGAGAGAAGGTACTCTCTCTCTAAAAGAAAATCACAAAACCCATGTTCTGCCTCTCTCCCCTCCGTTCCAGCCAATTTGTCTCCTTTTTGAAGGAGGAAGATAACTACTATACACTATTTTATTAAATGTACATCATTAAACTTTCCTAAAATGTCGTTATGTGCTACCTCGATTTTTGCCACTTTGCACTATCTATTGATCCATTTCCATCGTTCTATAACTCATGCAGCATGTGTCACATGAGTACATGTTATATGTGAATTTTTTCACATCAAATATCGTTTTACGGCACCCGATACGCATTGTCTCGAAAAACGTGTCAATTCAGAACATCTCCGGAAATTGACGTCTTATTAGATTTGCGAGGCGATTCCAACAGTGAAATCTGTTTCGTCGTCAGGTCTGAAAGACAAATTTTGGATTTTGACCAAAATTTTGCCGCTGATAAAATTGGGTTTTCACCGGGTCTTACAGGTTCGGCACCTCGGGAATCTGAAGTTATGTTGTTCTTCACGAGGAGACGACATTCTGCGTATCTGAGTTTTTACGATGCCTCCAGTGGTATTTGCATTTGCACAGTGAGTTGCTCTGGCTCTCAGCCTGTCGGGCAGTTGATTGATGAGGCGGAGTGCCTCCACCTCCTCCGTGTTAGCTTACATTGTTTCCAATGCGCTGGGAGGTTCGCTGACCACATCGCCTGGCTAGTCCTGCATCCTTAGTGGATTGGCATTGCTCCTGCTTGTGTTCCAAATTGATACCATTAGTAGTGATAGATCGGCTTTGTTGTAAAGGAAGCTATCGTTTCCCACGGATGGCGTAGTGATGATGCTTTTTCTTGATGCAGGATGAAGCGTGTTGGGGTCGTTTGGCGGAATTTTGGGGCTCTTTCTTTGGGGTACAGTCTGCGGGCTCTGGCGTCGCTCTCCTCTACAAAAGCGAGAAGAGAAGGGTCGACGGGGCCGCCGTGGCTAGCTCGATGCCCCAAGTCGGTTCCTCCACGATAGAAAGATAGACGCCCAGAGGCGAATGTTTTTTGCGTACCTTTCACCAAGGGGGTGGCCTGATATATATAGCGTATGTTTTCCCAATTGGATGGTAATAAAGATTCTTTCCCATTGGATGAGATATTTTACATTTTATTGATATCAGTTTAATAGGGATATGAATAAGCATTTTATTAGAAATTATCCTTCTCCCTTATTGAGAACGAGATCGATTTGATATGCGGGATAAAATTTGTTTATCGTGAATTATCTATTTTCCTGCGATGAGATTTATTTAGTTCTGAGGATAAGAGGTTATTGGGAATTATCCTTCTTTCCTTATTGGCAAGATTCAGTCTGATTTGCAGAATGTGGGTCTTCCCCATTACCCATGTTATCGGCTCTTGAATATCTGGTTGAAACTTCGTTTTGAGGTAGCACGAGGGGGCTTGGGTATTCATTGGACTTGTCTCTTCCTTGGGCCTAGCGAGTAGGCACTTGAACTCTGCAAAATGCAATCAAATGCGTGTTTTTTTTTATTATGCGTTGATCATAGCAGTCTTTAAGCCCTTCACGAATTAAGCAGTTCCATGCATCACTCTCTAAACATTGATATCAAGGTGGAGCTCAACCTTTTAGGTTTGAGTCCTCATGTTTGAACAAAGTGTAAACATGTTATTTGTAGTATCTGTTCATATTAGAAACATATGTATGGAGAAAATGAAGTTGATAAATAATACATTTAAAATCCATCAATACGTTTTTAAAAAAATCATTCAAACTAGTGTGTCATATTCAAAAATTGTAGTTGTTAAACTCAAACTTTAATATTATTATTTTTAATTAAGAGCCGTAATTGTTGAATGTAAGTTTTAAACCCAGAGCTTAAACCATGATCATATTATGTTTTAATTTTTCAGTTAAAATCGTGGTTGTGCTTTACGGTTTAAGCTTGAGATTAAAACACGTAGTCACCATTTTATGATTTAAAATTTAATTTAAAGAGATTAAGAATATAGTTGTTGACTACAGTTTTAAGCTTGAAGTTAAATGTTGTGGTCTGATTGTAGTTTTAAGCATTAGTTTAGGCATTATTTGTAAAAGCATATTAGATTGGTATTTTTTTATAAATCTATTATTTTGGAACAAAGCTCGAAAATGGGTAAATCTAGGAGTAAAGCAAGGGGGCAAAACACACACGATTCGAGAATTATATAATTATTTTGTATTTTATCCTTTTCGATGTTATTATAACTACTTTTATGTAACCCTATTTTTAGTAATAAAGTTTCGTATTATTCTCAGCGATGTAGGCATTTAACTTCGAATACGTAATAATGAGCAAAAATAGGCAATGAGGCAATGGTTGAATATTTACTTCACATGGTTATTTATTACCTAAAAGTAATTATGGCTGCAGGCTAATAAAGCAAATCTTCATGTATAAAGTTCAAAACCCTTTATTAAAATTAAAAAAAAAAATTTAGAGCATGTCCCTATGCATATAATGGGTCCATCACTAGAATCATGTAAATACGTGTGTGTTTATTATCGTTTTTCTCACTAATTTTCTCCTTTCTTATGAATCACCTTTTTATACATATATCCCAAGTAGGCGGGGATAATTTACTGGAGAGGTTTAGGTGGGCCCATGATCCTGGCAAGATCAATAATTAAAACACTAAATGGATAAAAAGTTTCAATTAGTAACTTGAGCCTTGTGACAATTGTACTTTATCTCTCGATTAAAATCACTAATATCAATAATACTCTCTCTCCTATATGAGTGAAACTACTTCCAAGAACTACTGATCACTCCAGTGTCTCTCTCTCAACCCAAGCGCTTGCAATCCATCTCAGGGTTTTGCCATAGTTGATTGACAAAGAAGCTTGAATACTGCAATTCCCGTTACAAGTAAAAAAGATTTAGGTTATCGTCCAAGTCATAAGACTAGGTGAGTCTTTAAGGTCTTTTTAGGTTATGATCTGAGTTATTTTAGTTGATTTTTCTAGTAAGGGGTGATTTTTGATCAATTTTGGCCTACCATCACCCCTCTGCATATTTTTTTCTACTTTTTTTATCAATCAAGTGATGTTTCACATGAATCTCTATTTATTTGGTTTTTTTTTTTGTGTTTTCGTTAGCTTGTTATGACAGGTATTTGTATTTTGGACGATTCAGATGATAAAGTATATTTAATCAATAACGTCGATTAGTCATGATCGTATTATTATATATCTGGAATCTTAAAAATTACAGTAATTTTAAAGCACTAATCTCTTAGTTTATATAAGATATTATGTTATTATATATATATATATATATATATATATATATATATATATATATATATATTCTTTGGCCTTAGTGGTGGCTATGAGGTAAAACAGTGAAAACTTCATGCCTTTTGGACCATTGGAGAGGACAGGCGTGGCTATCTCAAGAAGTAATTATGATTTAGGCATTTTCAATACTAAAATTCATTTTTTTTTAATAATTAAAGTTGGATTTGTTTCCATTTTGGGGTTCCACCATAGATGACCTGTAATCCTAGTCAATGATTCTCATCTGAAATCATTTGCAACCCATACCTATTCTTATTCATTATATAAACTGCCAGTTGACCACTAGCCAAATTACAATGAAAGGTTGGTTTGAAACCAACCATGGCTTTTAATTAGTGATGTCCCAAAATTATTTTTTAAGAAAAAAAATCCTAAATCAAAATAATGTATAAACTAGTTTCTTATGTCACATCATCAAAACCATGATTTGTGAGTATGATTTTAAAATCGTAGTTTGAATGAGATAAGTGTAATCCCATGTGTCACACGAATGAGGCCCTACTTAAAAAGTATAAATAAAGGCTAATATGAGCCTGAAGTGTCGAATGACACTCCTATATCGAACCAAATCTGCGGGAGTACTAGTTTGTCGTATCCACACATTATCCTGGGCATAATCCTCGGCGCAGGATAGAAGATTGGCCAAGTGATGACTAACGAAGAAAGTAGAGTTGTGAAGACCCAATTTCTATCGATGATGTGGACTTAGTCAAGACATGAACATTAATTGACACGTAGACTTCCATGAACTCCATTTCTACGAAGGTCAGTGTCTATCTTGTTCCCATGGTTTCCATTCCTATGGTGGATTATGAGTCAATTATGAGATATCATGTATCAGACTCTAGTAATATAAATTGATCCGGTTGTAACCTTAATGATATATGCAATTTCTCTTGAAACTAGAGGGAAATGCAAGTTATTTGAGAATTGAAACATTTTCGGTAGTCACTAATCATGATTTTAATTTTAAGTTTAATATCCTTAGTTGGAAGTTACGGTTTTAATTTTTGAAAATTAAAGCATAGTCTTTTTATTATCATGACAATAAGCGTTGGTTGAGTATTATTTTGAAGCGTGTATTTATTTTATTTTATTTTTTTGAAAAAAAAAATTTATTTAGGACAAAGCTCGGTTTTAACAGATTTTAGTACCACCTTCAACAGCCGTCCATAACGTGATTTGAGGGATAAATAAAAATCACGTTTATCTTTTTATTTTTTAACCATTTTTAAAAAAAAAAAATTTACAACGTTAAATATTTGCCTCATAGGGTCTGTTCGGTTGGACCAATCACTAGTGCACAGCACCAGGTAGATTTTACTTCAAACTTGTCTTGACTCTTGAAAATATGTCTTTGTCCAAACACAGTCTTACAAGCGAATTTAGTAAATATTATATACAAAGAAGAAAGGAAGGAAGCAAGTGGCCCCATACCAAAAGTGGCGTTTTCACCGACTATATATAAATTGAATTTTGAAATTCTCCCGCCCGCCAAGAACACTGTAGGTAGAGAAATGAAGGAGGTTCAAGCTTCGGAGAAGAACACAAGCGATCTTCGTTTGCTCGCCGTCCGCAGATCGAGTCGATCTCCCGATCAAGCGAAAGTGCCTCCAAAGTATACATTTCAATCTGAAATTCTCGTTCGTATTATCCACATTGATCTTTAATCCCTTCAAACTATGCAGATCACGAAGAGCTTGAATTCGGCGTTTGCGGATGTTTCACGGATGTATCGCTGGAATCGACGGGTGATTCAACAGATCTGTCTCTCTCCGATTTCAGGTTTCTGATGAAAGTAGGCATAGAGAATCGATAGGAGTGAGGATTTTAGCAGCGCTGTTCTTGAGTTTCGAAGCAAAATGAAATGCTTTGATTTTTGCTTCAAAAATCTTGTTCAAAATTCATGTGTTTTCTTGTTCTGGGAAAATTTTTGATTAATATTGTAGTTCTTGGAACTGTTACCTAAACAGTGCTTAGTTTCTCTATCAATTCGGTCATTGGATTCTCTGTTTCTGTTTCAGAGTGTCAAGGTGTTGAATACTGCTCTATCGACCTCTCCTGCCCTATCGACCTCGTCAGGAATATCGGCGCTGTTTGATATCACTCCATCATCAAAAATCCCAACCGAAAAGAATGAATTAGATCATATTTTACTGGAGTCTTATGGAATGCCGGGATCGGGCAGTTTGAAGACTGGATCCTTGGAAGCAGAGATCGTGGTGGAACTTCTCTTACAAGCACGAGCACAGGTTCTGAATTCAACCGATACAGATATTCGATCCAAGAGGCTTTTGGACGCATTGATCGGACATTATAAGACGAAACATATCTTTTGCCTGGGCAAACGGGCCAGTCATCTAGATGCATGTTCACGAACTCGTCTTTTTGATGCTGTGTTCTTGCTTTTGGATCTTCACAGCATCAGTGATTTTTCTTCTCACGTTCAGGCGCTCAAGGCTATAATTATGGACCTCCGCCAACCTGAAGTTTGCTTGAGACCTTCATCCTCTGATCACTCATGACTGGTATGGCATTTTTTGTTTTTAGAAGTGATAGTTTCATTCCTTGTTCGTTCACGAGGTTCTGTTGAATATTGAATGATTTGATACTGGTTCTGCTAGAGCAACACGTCGAATGATTGTAAATTGCATGATCTGGCAGTGAGTAGATACTACAATCAAATCGATTAAGTACCATTGAACAGAATTAAGTAGCTGAATCACATTATATTTTCATCTTAAAAGTTTTCAGAATCAGTTTAATATTGACAATTATGTTCTCCATATCTTGTTCAGCGTTTCTACACTTGGTAGAAAGGAATCAAGTTTTTCAGAGAGAATGAAAATTGAGCAAAAATAGGTGCATGAGGCTTCGTAAGGATGATTTTGTTCACACATTCAATTAAATCTGAGAAGAAAGAAAAACAGCATATGTAATCTCTCTGATTGGTCTTATTCACAAGGCCTAAATAGAACTTTTTATTCCAGAGTAGTGCATATAAAACAAGTGCACATTCACTCAAAAGGGAAGCAAAACTAACTAAAGGCCCTTACTGGTTATCTATACTGTTAATGTCGGTGTTAAGCCATTCTGCTTTTCCAAAGTAAAATTCATTTTGTTTTCTAAAAGGTCTAATGTATAGATCAAGGAGTTAATTGGTTTAGAAATAGAAAATAATCAGTTATGTTGTTGCTAGGTTTGGCTAAGTCTTGGCTACTTTGTTGGTTTTTCCATATATATGCTCCGCCTTAACAGGTGTGAATTTGAACATGAGTTTGGCCTAGCATTCTTTAGAATATGTCATAACTTATTGGCGGAGCCCAAGTTTTTGCTGTTACATAATAAATGGCAATCCTAAAAGTCTCTAGGCCCATTGTTTTTGTACTCAAGTGATTTGACCTTATCCTTGCTGCCTCAACTATGTGCCATCCTTTGCAATCTCAACACTTGATCTGATCCTTACCTAGTCCCTTGAGTTATTACTCACCCTTAAGGTTGAGTTCACATGGGGCTCTTATGGTTCAAAGCAGTATCATATCATCTTTGTTTTGGTAAAGTGCTTTGAAGGAAAAGCCACTTTCTAGAGGTAGAATAATTTAGGAAACAAATTGAAGATGATTACCAAACTGTGAGTGATACAACTCTTGATCAGTAATCAATGTCATCTCTTTAATCCTCATAATGATCCTCCACTACTCTCCAAAATAGTTTATAATCATGTCAAATTATGCTTTAGTTACATTTGGACAATTTCATCCTCAGGAGATAAAGTCAGTCTGAGGGTCACGACCTGACATTGTAGTCCCAACTCCCTCTACAAACGTTATCTCAACCATTTGGGGCCTGTTACATAAAATGCTTTTTTTTTATTCTGTTTGGGTTCAGGGTTTCAACTAGATCATTCACTGCATATTTTTCTCTGGGCATCAGTCCATGCCTCTTGGGATAAAGTCAGCCTATGAGGCATGTCCTCAGCCTATTATATTCTGCAAAGCTTTGCCAGACCTTATCTCAACCATATGCGGCCTGCTACACAAAATGTCATACTCTATTCTGTTTGGATTCACGTTCTCAATTAAATCATGACAGGTCACCACATTATTTTCATAGGACATCCCATGTTCCTCTGGGACCAGAGACTATCTTTGATGAGTTTGGGCTTGAAATTGGTTCACCCACAATAAGTGTGGACTGCCCTGGATTAAGTTGAGGCCCTAAGTTAGCACATAGTTCAATTAAACTCTTTTGGTCAGTGAGTCTCTGGGAAATGGATGACTATCCATCTGTCCTAAACAACATTTATAGCTTCAACTAATGCTTACATTTACTACTAGCCAACACAAGTAAATGACGCAAGTCCCACATAAATCTGGTTTTCCACATCACTAGAACATTATTCATGGTTGAAACATCACCGACCATACTATAACTGCCAGCTGAGTTTCAGGTCCAGGTAAGGATTCTTTCCATATCATTGCTAACTGGAACAGGGCATGTCGACAAAGTCATGTTACCCCTCTCTCATTTGTTCATAACAGATTGGATGGTTCTAGTCTGTTATAAAGTTGGCAGTGTGTTGTTTATTGTGGTTGAAACAACCCAACTCCCAAATGCTAAATAACATGAGGGCAACATAGATTAAAGCCATGTTTAAAAATTTTGGAAACAGTAGTTATGAATAGTCCACATATATAATAAAAAAATACTTTCAAAATCATACATTAAACTATTATTTAGATTTAAAAACATTAGAATATTTCTCTTTAACATGCTGACTTCCTACACGTTTGCCAGCATAAAGACTGTCTCGTCCTCTGTTCTGCTGATGAAATTTGGTAGTTGGAATTTGTAAGTTACGTAATTGTTTTCTTGATAGTCTGTCTGGCAAGATTTAAAAAAAGAAACTTGTAACTGTAGAGGGATTTTGTTCTCTGAATAGTAATTAAGAGAAAAAAAATCACAGTTTGTATGGTCTGGAATAGCTCTAGGAGGAAAACCAAGTTGATTGGAAGAGACAGAAACCAGACATGAGGCAGAAAATATCTTCAAACAGAGTACTGCTAAATTATATATCAATATTAAGAGTCGGCAGCTAATGCAATCACAAACACAAAACCCCAAGTTGATGATTGCTATTGTGAGCAAAAAATCTTAGTCTCTGTATGAATCTACCATGACACATGAAACGAATAAATAAAAAACGAGGTCAAACTGAGGCAGTAAAAAAATCATGCAAGTACTGCAAAAGAATCCAAAGAATGATTTCTTAATATAGAGCCATGCTAGAGAGTAATGCATTGTCACAGCTTCAAGGTGGTTTTTAATTTTTTTAATGTATAATCATGAGTCTTTAAAAGCTTTTAGGTACCTTATCCATTGGTTGTATCTTTCAAGTTAGATTAAGTGGTTTTCCATTATGATAGGCCACCAACCTGAGCATCATCACACATGCTCTTTTATGAAGTAGTTTCAAGAACTTGCAAGGGATGAGTAAGATTCTGAATGGAATAGGACGCAAACAAACCCTATAGCTCTTTTTTTCCTGAAAGTGGTTATAAGATGGGACACATAAAAAATCCCATTTGACAATAAAATATAGCATTAGTTGGTCAATAAGAAAGGATAAAACCCATTACCAAGAGGCATGCTTACTATATATATATTTTTATGTTTTATATGTTTGGAGTAAATCCCTTTTTGTGATAGACAGATAACTTTGGAAAGTGATTTGTTCAAAGCATACTACTATTGTTGGGCCATATAGAGTTAGCTATGTACTTAAAGTAATGATTTGGTGTAATCCACAAAATTTATATAGGTTTATATGAACAAGTAAAAATTTCCAGAGAGAGAGAGAAGGTATGCATGAAAGTAATAGGTGCTGTAATCCACAAATGAATCAATCTCATGGATGTGGTTTTGTTATACAATCATCCCATGTGAATTTTCCATTAATAAGTTCCTTTATGCCTATTTTGCTGTACTGTCACATTTCAGGTCTAATGACTATGGTAGTAATTCTATATTTCTCCATAACATTTGAAGGCACAGCTCATCCGTTTTAACTTTTTAAGACTTTTTTTAACTAAACCTTGTTCTCTCTCCCTTCCTGTCTTTCCTCTTTTTTTCCTTTTCCTTTTCCTTTATTTCTTTCTTGTGTCTGATCGTAAAGAACTGGGTGCATTACTTTCATAGTAATTGACATGAAAAGCTTGCTATGAAAGCACATTTATTTTATATGTACTTTCTAGCCTGCCCATAACCTATATGTTCTGCAGTAAACAAAGTGATGTTCAGCTGTGATTGCGCTTTCATTTATGATGTCTGTTGCTTTCATTTTGCAAAAGAACTTATAAGGGGAAAACTGAACTTCCAGATTATATAGTGCTTTAGACGATGTAGAGCTTGGTTATAGCCTTATAGGCATTTACAGCTAGCCAAATACCATAAGCAAATATATGACCGGTTGTTTTTTTTAATTAATGTTGAATATAACTTTTTTTTCTGCTTAATGCTAAATAATACTTAATAGTATTAAGTATTAAGTATTAAGTATTGAGTGGTGAATCTTTTGTTATTTCTCGTTGTTGAGTGATAGTGATGTTTAGTATTTTTGCAAGATGAATTTTTCTAAAAAATGAAAAGTTGTTTCTACATTGAAATTCACTAGAATTTGGTATTAAGTCGTAAAAAGTTAAAATAAGCAGGCTAAATGGATTCAATGGCCGAAAAGCAAAGCCTTGGCTTTAGTCTCTTACTAGATGGATTCCAAAAGGCAGAACTTGTCAAGCAATATTAGATCTTTTGTAGGATCATAAACTGATGTTTCACTTTCAAATCCTAGTTGAATTCTTTTTTTACATTGCTTTTAGATAACAGGGTAACTTTATAAGATCATGATAATAATTTACAACAACTACCTTAATAAGATCATTTCCTATTGATGACTTGCATAAACTTCAATCATCAGCCCACATGCAATCCCAGTAGGTACTGTTGATTTGTTTAAATCTCTTTCTCCTTTTGGTGCCCCTATTGTGAATGTTGTCTCACACAACCCAGGCAGCAGCTCCTGCCACCATCATAATGCCAATGGTCTTTGTAGTTTCCCAAAAATTCTCTAGGGGTTAATTTCTTAGTACAATTCCCAACAGCCCATTTCACATACACACACTGATCCCTGGCATGTTTTTTCTCAGATTCAACGATTAGACTCATGATTGTATAGAAATTTTTTGCATATTTTTACTCAGCTGTGTTGGCAATTTGATGATTCCCAGTAATTAGGCAACTTCTTTGTAAAAATGGTTGAGTAAAAAAAGTAACAGATCATTGCTGTTATTCGGTTAGTTCATATCTTCAGTAAATTTGTTGACTGCTTGGATGTGATTTTGACAATGGGTAAAAACAGAAGAAAGCGTAATCAGGTGAATTATGTTGAATAAGCCATGAATGGGATTGAGTGTCTCGAAGTATACTTCTCTTCTCTTTGTAGGTAATCTATCCAAATGACAAGGACAGTAGGACTCCCTTGAGAAATAATCATTTTGGTATTTTTTAAAAACTATTCTTTTTCTTTTGATTTAGTGTTTTGTGTTTTATGTTTATTAGAACAGTAAAAGTGGAAATACTCTTGTTTTTCTTGTTTTTATTTATTTTCTCTTCGTTTTTTAAAACATAAAACAGTTTTTAAAAACATCATCTTCTCTTCCTAGTTTCCTTTCTTGGAAGATCCAAGCGAAGTGTTTATGGTCAAATTACAAAATGATTAAAATACAAGGGAATGGAGGTCCAATGGGTGGGAAATAGGGAACATGGGTGCAGGAAATAAGGGGCACAAGAGTCCAGAGGGCTCACAGTTGCAAGAAAAACAAAAACAAAACAAAGCCCAAGATTGAAAAAGTTGCAGATAAACAACCACATGCGTTTCCCTCTGTTCATCATTTCCATTGTGCATCATCGCCACCCCCCAATAATCATTGCACGGATCCAAAACAAAATAAAATAAATTATCGTGGCCCCCACACTTCCCACTCCCTCAATCAATTAGTGGATGCCAACACCACGCATTCATCCAATCATATGCTGCCACCTCATCACCAAAACTCTTATTCTCTATTTCACTGATTTTTAATCCCATTTCTCCGCGCCTTAATTCGCCTCCTACTCTTCCCAATCCTGCCCATAAAACTTAAGCCTGGGTTCGGTCATTTGTTTTTAAAATTGTTTTAAGAACAATTATTAAAAGCATGAATATCATTTTGATATTCTATAAAATTGTTTTTATTATATGAATGGAATGTTTTTTATATTTTTTATAACAAAAAAAGAAAAAAAAAAGAACCAAATATATTCTCACTATTTT
Organism: Tetrastigma voinierianum; assembly: GCA_016808115.1. Lineage (NCBI taxonomy): Eukaryota > Viridiplantae > Streptophyta > Magnoliopsida > Vitales > Vitaceae > Tetrastigma > Tetrastigma voinierianum. The sequence continues at coordinate 115,998 of JAEQBH010007097.1, forward strand.
TCTTATTATTTTTATGAAACAGAATAACAGTTTTTAAAAATGGGAATCAAAATACGTTTTTATTTTCCTATTTTTGTATTTATAGCTCAAAACAGTTTTAAAAACAGGAATAAAAATACATCTTAAGCCTTTCATCTCCTTTTCTTTTTACTCTTTGTGAACTTCCAATTTTGTAAAATCCTTCCCAAGTTCCCTTCTAAACTCTGATTCTCTTATTCGGATTTTTTTAGTCATTTTCTCACGCCCTTAAAACGCCTCCTACCATTCCCCAATCCAACCCATAAAACTTAAGGCATTGTTTGTTTCTTATGTTTGAAAATTACTTTTGAGAACGATTATTGAAAATATAAAGAATGTTATTTCAGTGTTTTGAAATTATTTTTGTTATATAAATTTAATATTTTATGTGTTTTTCATAAATAAATAAATAAATAAAACTTGGAACCAATTCATATTTTTCTTATTTTCTTTATTTTTGAGAATATAAAATAATTTTCAAAAACATAAACTAAATAGGGCCTAAACCTTTCATCTCTCCCTTTTGTAAAATCCTTTCAAACATATTTTGTGTTTTTTAGAACAAAAAAAATTGAGAATCAAATATGTTATTTCTGTTTTTCTTATTTTATTTGTTTTTGAGAATATGAAATAATTTAAATAATAGGAACCAAACAAATAGTAAACCTTTCATTTCTCTTTTCCTTTCTGAACTTCCAATTCTGTAAAATCCTTTAAGTTCCCTGTCAGATTACAACAGAAAAAAAAAATTAGGATAAATCAAGAGCATTCATGATGAGAAAATTCCAGAGTGTAAAGAAAAACTACAAAGTTGATGATTCCATTCATTCTTTGAAAATTCCGAGATAGATTAAATAATATAAGACTGTTTCAAAAATCGCATATACTATAATTTACAGTACTAGAAAGGTAAAGTGTAAAAAAACTATAAGTGATGATGATTCTATTCATTCTTTGAAATTCCAGAAATATTAAATAATATAGACTATTTTCAAAATAATATATTATATATTTTACAATTACTATACAGAGAGTCCAACATAATTTGCAGAATCTATACTATTCTGAAGGTGACAAAATGGCCTCGAGACTTGGCTTTGATCTTTTAGCCATTTTCACAGTGCTGCCTTCCATTGTGATCATTCTTTGTATCATTGTCCTTTTAAAAAGAAAAAAAAAAAAAAAAAGGAAAAGAAAGAAAAGAAGCTCAATCCATGTATGACATGTTCTTGGAAAAGGCTTTAGTGAGGCCTGATTCTTTTTTTTCTTTTTTTTACACTTCCAGTGTTTTCTCTCTTCTATAATTCTATATCTTCCTTTTTAAAGACTCCTTTTAAGTATTTTTCCCTTAATAGATATGGTCTAAATTGCACCTTTGGGTATTCTTCCCTCTCTTTTTCTTTTAAAAATCATAGATTTATTTAGAAAGTAGAGATACCTTATATAAAATAAAAATGGATCTACTTTGTTTTTTAATTTTGATACTCAATCTTTTTAAATAACTGATTTTGTTTTTCCATATAAGCACCTATTGTTTTACATCATTTGTATCACTTTAAAAAATAATTTTAGGCAATATGTACTAGCCCTTATCCTTTTATTTTTCTCATCTTATTCTCTTTAGTACTTTTTCTTCAAGTAAAATGGGTGATTTTATTACTCTTGACATTTAAATCACTATTTTATATATCTTTGTTTCATTTTTATTGTTCCAATAAAGAATTATTTAGTTAGGTTATATCTTTCGTGTTGTTGTTTGACGTTTGATTTATTATCGATTTGTTATGATGTGTTTTTTTAGTGACTGTTTTTGTGTTTGTTAGGTTGATTTATCATCAACATATTTTGTCGTTTAGTGCAATCCACTTTATTTTATAAGGCGATTGAAGCGGATAAAGCAGGTTGATCGATTAAAAATATCAATTTATGATGTGATATGTTTGAAAAATTAAAGTAATAGATATTACAATCATTTATATTATTAAATTTATAGTCACTTTTCTCTAAGTTATTATATTATTAGCTTGAATATTGTTTCATCTTTGATGGTTTTTAGAAATTTATTTATTGAATTTTTCGATTTTGATTCAATAATATTTTTTTTTCTTAAAAAATGTAATGGTAATTAAAGAGTGGCTAGTGGCTACTCTTTATTTAAAAGACCTATTATTTTCAAAAAAATGAAAATATAATGAGCATTACAGATGATTTTTGAAGTCAGAAGTAATTAGTATGTAGTACAAATTACTTTGTGGCAAGTCTAGTTGTGAAGTCAGTGAGGTTACATTTTAAGTTATTAACACGTGAGATTTATTATAGGATGTTTCCCAAACAGAAACAACATTTAAAACTTATTATAAAATTATGTTTTAAGAAAATATATAAGATAATACGTAATAAAATAAAATTAAGAAAATATATTTATAAAAATTTTTTTAAACATTATAAAAATTATATTGATGATTAAATCGGGATAGAAAAGATAAAGGGTTAACGATCGAACCGACCAATTCGTCGGATTTTTAAAACGCCAGAGCTGTAACAGGAAAAAGCAGAATCAGAGGTGATTGGGGAAGCAGCTGCCAGCTGGCAGGTGATGCTATAGTGGTATTTCTTTGGGTGAGCAGAGAGGGTCGTAGAGGTACTCACAAGAGAGGAACGAATTTCGTCAAAGCAGATAATACGTTAAAGAAAACGGGGTAATGAATACTAGGGAGTGAGTCACAGAGCATGAAGTAAATGCGCTTATGATAGGAAGGGGAAGTAGGGAGGGCTAAAAGGTAATTTCATTAAAGTTTGAAATAAAATATATGTGATTAAAATGAATTAGAGCGCATTGGTGTCTTGCTGATTCAGTCATACAAAGCCCACACAATTCACCTCTTCTTCATCTTCTTATAAACTTTATTATTATTGTAATATCACTCTCTCTATATTTATCTACTATATAGAGACGTTGGGCATCATCATCACTGCCAGCCCATCAGTTCATATTCATACATTTTCCTCTATCGATTTCAATTTCGTTTCTTAGGTTTTATACAGATCCGATCCAGCGCAGGAGGAAGAGGGAGGAGTTCACGCGAATCGTCATTCCAAAGGTCAGATTCCGGAAAAGAAAAAAAATTGTGGTTGGTAGGACTGTAGATATGAGAATTCGGTTGTGTTTGGTTATTTATGTTTTTGATTTTTTGGTTATTGACTGGTGCGAGAATCTGAAGCAGTTGGTGATTTTTGGATTGTTGATTTGAAATTGAAGGGATTGTGTTTAATTTTTGTTTTTCGAGAGAAGCTTATTCTCGTGAATCTGAATCTGTGGTGATGTACAGGTGGTGGTGTTATGTATCATCCTGTTGCTTCGTGGTGTCGGAGCGTGTGCGGGAGGTCTGATTCTGAAATCTGAATCTGTTGAGAATTTACGGAAGAATATCTTTGAAGCGAGGGATTGGATGGCGTCATTGGTGATCTCAAATCCCGTAACAAACTCCGACAGATCGCGCGAGTCATCCAAAAGGAAAAAGAAGAAGAAAAATCAAATCGAGAGCCAAGTCAGAGATCAACAAAACCAGGGCCACGCAAAATGGAAGAGGCGATCCAGCGGCTTTGCTCATAAAAACTACAAGCTCTGCGGCAGTTCGTATCCGGGTCTTCCAGCAGAGACGCCCGCCGCGGCCGAGCCGTTCGCGAAGCCGCCGATCGAGCTCTTTGCCGTAGCCGCCAAAGGCAGAACAGGTGGAGCCGCGCCATCTGACGAACCGGCTGAAGCTCAAGTTCATGAAGCACAAGAAGCAGAGAGTGAAAGTAACTGGCCATAATCGGCCGAAGAAGCCCAAAGTGAGTATTCCACGTCTGAGAGGGAAAAGTTTGCCCTCTGTGCAGCGGAAAGCTCGCGATCTTGCCCGTTTAGTCCCCGGATGCCGGCAACTTCCATTGCAGGATGTTCTGGAAGGCTACTGATTACATACCTTGCAGATGGGTCAAGTTATGATGACCGCAATCGCTGAACTCCTCTCCAGGCCAGCGCCGCCACTACCTCCACCTCAGTAATTCGCCGGCAGCTCTGGCCGGCCTCCAGTTGAGGATTAAATGTCATATATTGCCACGTGTTTTTTCTTCTTCTTTCTTCCATCCCTCCCCTCTGGTAATTTCCTGTTAGCCCTTGTGCTTCTTTCCTCTCTTTTCTCTGCCTATTACCCTATTATTCCATCTTAAGATTCTTAGCATCATCTTTAATCTGGATATAATTATTTTCATGACTTTTGAGTGCTTTTAGAACGAATAGAATCAAAATCTTTCCACTTTATCACCAGATTGGCGAATTACCTCAAGAACAGTCCCGATTTACAAAATTGCCAGAATCGTTTCAGAACCAAGTTAGCCTTACTATCTTGGGACTCTAAACTCTTGATATGATATGATCTGATCTGATCATCTTCAAATCACATGGTATAAATGTCTTGGGAGAGTTAACACACTTAACATGTTTGCATAAATTTTGGAATTCTCGTGGGACTGTTTCAAGGCAGGCATTAACTAGAGAGTAGATAGAGGAGGGAGTTCAGTTCATTAATGTGTCAACTTTCAAGCCAAGAGAAGAAGCAGGATAGAGAAGAAAGCAAGACAGTTTTCACCGGAGACACAAAAAATCATGAGGCCAAAACAAAAGAAAGGACATCTTTTTGTGGGAGGAAAACTTGACACAAAGTGACAACATCAGCGGGGCTGCACAGAGAGAGATGGAGATGGGGATCGGACGGGGTGTCCGATATGGGGAGACTACTAAAGAGCTATAACGGTGCCTAAAGTTAGCAGAAAAGGGTCCAATGTTTAATAAGAATGAGGGTACAATTGTAGTTATCATGTGAGCATGGCTGTGGCTGGTGCTGGGGATGGGGCTGGGCTGTTCCTCCCAAATAGAGTGCATGTGAGACATCTGCCCTTCCGTCCCCTTTCCTTTCCTTTCCTTTTCCTTCTCCTCAAAACCAACTCAAATCTTGGAGCCAGGAGGCTCTCTCTCTCTCCTCCATGTGAGAGTTATTAACTCTCAGTCTCAACTGGGGGCCATCCTATTCCTCCCCCCTCTCCCATGGACACGTGCTTCCTGTCAATTTATGGTGGCAGATCCTAACACTTGAGCACACGGATGGATCATGGATGGCCATCCTGGTTTCATCGCTATCAGCCGGATAGGGCTAGGGCTGTTTCTGGGAACGGGATAAGGGAAAGGGGCGCGCGTTTATGAATTTATGACCCTTAGAAGAGCAACAGCAGCAGCATCTAGCAGCGACCCTTTTAGTTACAGTACACATGACCGATTCTAAGGACCACATATATGACTCGTAAAATTTGATACCACCCCATTAAGTACGAACTCCGCATTGAGTATTTATTTATTTATTTATTTATTTATTTATAAGTTTAGGTCGAGTATAAGCGATGTTTTAAAGATGGATCGGATGTGATTAAAATCGAGCAAAAATGTTGTTGCGATTTAGAGTTAGTCAATTAAATAGGATCAAAATGGTCGTTGATTGAATATCTAAGTGATCGAATCGATCGATTCGATCAGGTTTTAAAGCATCAGTATAATGTGTTTTAGAGTTAAGTTCGCGATGTAATGACAGTATAATCAATTTAATAAACGAGTTATATTTATGTCAGTTTTCATAATACAAATTTAATATGTATATTTATTATATTAATTAATATTGTAAATATTAATAATTGATTATAATTTATATCATTTTAAATTATAAAATTAATAAATAGGTTATTAAGTATCATGGTATCCCACTCGATTACTAATTAAATTATATTTAAATATGTTATTTTAATCAATTTATTATTAATACCATATTTGGATTAATAAGATATAATAAAATACATGTTATTGATGCGACCTAAGAACATGAATTACGACCTCTACCCTCATGTTATTTGCATATCAGTGGAATGAAATTATGAATAGTGGAGACTCGAAGGTCAACAAAGTGACATCCACTTCACATGGGTTTACCACCCCACGTTCAAACACACACTCTCTCTCATCCCATGCTCCCATGTGCCTTATTTTATGCCTCTCTTCTTTTTTGTTTCTGGTCCCATTCCCCATTTATAACTCTCCCCACCATAACACATTTCTATCTTTCTTTTCTTTTTATTTTTATTCTTTTTTTCTTATTTGATTTTTATTTTTAGAAAGAAAAAAAAAAGAGAAATTACTGGTGCATTGGATCTACTCAAAGAAACAAATGGAAAAATTGTACTACCACTTTCAAACCGTCATCAACTACCACTTTGACTAACTGGAGCCCCCATCATAGCGAGACAATAGCGCTTTTGATCAAACTTGTCACCATCTCCATGTTACAATCATATCAAAAAACAAAAAATAAATAATAAACTAAAATGAAATTAAAATACATTAACCCAAAATAAGCATAAATATTAAAAAAAAGTGATTTGATTAAGTGAAATTGGTTTTTAAAGGATAAATTTACAAGGTTATTTGTAAGTAATCTTTGTAAAACTAATATTGGAAATGTCCAATTTCTAATAAAAAAATGTCTCTAAAAATATAAAGATAAATCCTTCTTATGATAACTAAATCCTTATGATCATTTTGTCTCATGTCTCATATTATAACTAAACCTCTAAATGCATTTTTATTCCAAAGTGTGTGTTTTATACTTATGTTTGGATTTTAGAAAATTAGTTTGTCATTTTGTTGAGTATTTATCCACTTTTAAATATCTTTTATTAAAATACATTTTGAAAACTCAATATTAAATTTGACCCTTTATTAATTTTTAGCATAATTTTGATAAAAATACCCTTATTATTTTCTTATAAAAGTAACCTTTTCTTTTAAGACATAATTTAAATATCAGTGTTTTAAAAATCGAATCGATGGTTAAATTATTACCCGGAAAAGGTCAGCGGATTATTATTTATTAAGCGGAGTGAATTAGTCAGTTCAACGGGATCGAAATAGCCCGTTGATCGTGATTGTCGGTCGATCCGATCTAATTTTTAAAACACTGGTAAATATATGAAATAGAAAGTGATATTTTTGTCCAAAAAAAGTTATTTTTCAAGAAAAAATATGAAATAAATTAGATTCACAAATCTTGAATTATTTGAAGTCTTTCATCCAAATATTTCCAAAAAAAAAAAAAAAAAAACTTGATTACTTTAACTTTCCAGGAAGTGTTGTGAGTTGTACACACATTTTGGCATGAAAAAGAAATAGCAGAATGTCTTATGTTGGATGGAAACAGGCTTCCCCAGTGCTTAGTCTAGTGTTGGACAAGGTACAAAGGTTAAAGCTAGGCCTCAGAAAGGTCTTTGTAAATTCAATGTACCAAAATTCATTTATTATTTCTTATATTAATAATTCATGAAAATTAAATAAATGAATCTAATCACAGGAACAGAGCAGGGATTCGGAATATCGACGTTTAAGATGAGATGATTAAGTCTGTTATATAAAATTAATGATCTCGAGTTCGAATATGAGAATTGTTTTTACCCATTTTGAGTTATATATTGATCTTCTGGGTTTATAACTTTTGGGGCTTCTTTCTCTGAACAAATAGTTTGTAAAAGTGAGTTTTACCGAATGATTATAATAATAGTATCAAAGCGGTTTATTCCTTGGATATTATAGTTAAAAACGTGGAAGGGTTGTGTGTCAATCAGTAAAGTCATCAGTTTATAGGAAGATATTCACAATAAAATCCGCAAAATAATGATCGTCATAAGCATCGGTCACGAAGACAGATAATTATTGACATTCTGTCCATGTAAATGGTTATAACACAATTTATAATCCCTCCCGACACCTTTAATGATTTGTCTGAATTGCTATTGTTTGACAAAAAAACAAATATTGGCAAGAGGCCCTTCGTAAAAAACGTCAAACCCACTTACGGATTAATACTTTAATAAATTTTTTTATTTTAATTTCTTTTACTGAATACCGGCCATGTTTCTGGTGGCTGCTGTGTCAAAAGCTTTGAGAAGAAGTATTGGTTTGAAAAATATTAAACCTGAAAACAGATAAAATAAAATGTATTTTTAATTTTTTTACATAATATAATATAATATTTAATTTAAATGGGTTTGTATACAATCATAGCAACAACGATAAACTACTATTTATTTATTTATTATTATTATTATTATTATTATTGTAATTGATCATGATGGAGACAGTGTTAAGAGTTGCTTAAGAATTTGGTTAGGGGTCCAGGTGCCATCATGATTTATTGTCTTCATATTTTTCAAGAGTTTTTGTTTTTATTTTTAAGTTTTATTTTGGTGTTTGAATTAGTATGTTTTACATCTTTTAATCCAATTCTGAAATAGGAGAATACCTTCTCTAAAACTAGCCTATTTTCGCATAAAAACGTTTTTAAATTTTATTTTCAGGAATACTAATAAAAAATAATAATTTTTAGAAATAAAATTCATTTGCAACTATTTTTTATAAACATATAATGTATTTCATTTTTTACTTCACATATTTTACTTTTATATAAAATTTAAAAAAACCTCAAATTTATCCTCACACTCAACTTGTTTTTAAATCAAAACGCCCCAAAAAACCTTTTTCGTCCTAAAAGTTTGTCTGTTGTGCTTGTTTAGTTTTTTTTAATTGTTATTAAGAATTTTTATGCTCTTGGAAGGAAAAAAACAGAAATTTGACTAAGTTGTTATTACCTTAGTTGTTATAAATCCTACATGTGATTTATATCAAGACGACAAGATTATTATGAGTTATTGAAACCAATTCAAAAAAAAAAAATTTATAATACATTGGATATTTGAAGAAGAAAAAAACTCATCATTTGTGGTTCAAACTTAAAATAATTGTGGAATTTCGAGATTATCTTCAGACTATCAAACCTCTAATTTTCCATTTTCATTTCATTTTTTTTTAAACATTATAAAGTTTCTAGCTTTCTAAAATTATTATCATTTTATGAAAGTTAAAATTGAGAGTCCAAGAAAAGGGCAGCCGTTTTGTGAAGAGAGGTTAAAAAGTTACCATCATCCACCAACCTATGATCAATGCCATAATCACATTTTTACTAATTATATTTTTACTAATTATCTCATCCATTATATTTAATCATAAATATTTTTTTGACATATAATAACTTTAAAAAAAAAATAATAATTTTATTGATTCAAACTTGTAATAGATCGATAATCAAATACAAAAAATCTTTAAAAATCCTTAAATGATGAAAGCAATACTTAATTTAATAATATGGCAATAAGTTAAATCATAAAATATATATGATTCCAGTTCTTCAATAAATTGACAACCATAATCTAGATTTTCGACTATCGAATCCGTTTTATCTTTCTAAATCGTCTTATCTGAATAAAAGCATTCTGTGAGGCAATGAAAAGTATCGTATCATATGATGGAGTAATAAATGAAATATTATAATAAGAAAAGCAATAAGGCGCAAATCTTTGTGGATCTTTTTGTAGTATAACAACTTTATTAAGAGATAAACTGAAAAAATAGTTGTAAAGGCATAATTTTAATAAAAATAACCGAGAATGCTTCCCTCATTGTTTAAGAAAAGACAGTATTAAAAAAAAGTTACGAGAAAATAAGGTCTTGACATCCCTATTCACTTCGTATAAATACGTTTATCACTACTTTTTATTCGCATAAAAAGAGTCAGAACTATCTTTTTATATATCTATTATTTATTATTATTTGAGTCAAGTCTCTCAATGACGTATAAATAAATAATATTAAAAAAAAATGAAGCTTTAAATTTATTTTCAACCAAATGAAGCTTTTCAATTAGGTCGGAAATTAATAAACAAGAATGAAACAAAATGAGTAGACACTTTCAATAAAGTGGGCATGTAAAGACAGCCGAAACCATATGAAATCTATCTGAATTCATAAATGAGGTGGTGGATGGGGAGTCCATTTCTGTATGAATCATTAGTACCCACCATGTGATTTTTTAAGGTGGCTCACTCTCATTTGCACCATGTAACATCACTGCCTATTTGTCTCTCCCTACCATCCCTACCTTTAATTTAATATATATATATATATATATACCACCACATACTCATTATTATTATTATTATTAGTGCACCCATATGCCTTTGTCCTGTGCATCTTCCACATTTATTAATTAAAACTGAGATGTGTCTGTATATATATAAAAGGTATTTTTAAGTCATATCATTATCAAATTAATTAACTATAAAAATAAAAAAATCTCATTAAAGATATAAAGGTTTTATCACAGAATATAATATTATTTACCAATATTTGAACAACTCGAGGACCTTATAACAAACGTTTTAAAGATATTCAATTTGTATATATAAAATTCTTAATATATATTTTTGTTTATGATCGTGGGGCTTAGACAGCTGTGGCCTGACAAGTAATAAGCTTATAATGGCGAAATAGAAGGGAAAACTTGGGTAGAGGGGATCACATATTGTGAGAAAGATTCCTAAAAACATGATGGCACACATATGTAGAAAATCATTAGTCACATGTGGGGTGTCAACACAAAAGATATCCCCAACTAACTTTTTACCACATAAGCAACCGACCCTCCTCCAATGTCACTGTTTTTTAATTTAATTTTTTTCTTTTTCTTTTATTTTATTATTAATATATATGGTCACCTGCCCCCATGTGGATACTACAAAAACCCCAAAAGAAAGGACAGCCATTAAAAAAACACTGAATAACAATTAAGGTAAAGTTTTCTAGGCCACATGGAGGGTCTGGGGTTGTGCATTAGACGCCAAAATTGAAAAAATAAAGTGAAGGTGGAAAAAGAAAAGTTAGGGTTTAGGTCATGCAATATAGTGGTCACCACTAAGTACTAGTACTTATGTGTGGAGGGTCTCAATTTTCTCTCCTTTCCTTTCCCTTTCCTTTCCTTTCCCCTTATTACTACTGCCTTACCCAATTCTGCCATCCATGTGTTGCTACTATTCAATCAAGCAATTAGTAATTACAAGTGAAATGCAAATTCAATGGCTCATTCATCTCCATTTCTTTCATGTTTTAGGGCATGGACACCTAGAAATGGGTCACTGTCTCTACACATGTTTCTTTCCTCCTTTTTTGATAAAGAAGAATATATTCAGTGTTGGATTTGCTCTTTATTGATCATTAATTCGAGTCTTATTAAGGTTATTGAAGGTTCTCGATTATTCGAATCGTGAAATTAGTCGAATGTCGTAATCTGGGCAGGGGGTAGGAGTATAGCAAGTGCATTAAATTGATGCACGGTCGATTGATCTGGTCGAGTTCGAGCATTTCGATTAAAAGCTTCGAAGTTCGACTGGCGAAATCGATTAAGGTCGGCGGATAAGGTACCGGGAGTAGTTGGGGTTGGATATTGGCGTCTGCTGACCCAGTGCTTAAGCTTGTTGATTGAATGATACGAATCGAGTTAATAAGCTGTGAGTAAGCTTGAGCTCGTCTTTAAGCTGAACATTTCGATTATCAAAAATGTTTGCCATTAGGATTTGCTCCTTAGTTGTAGGATTTATCAAGTCATTAAGTTTAGAGTCCATGTAATTAGTCATTTATCCCCCTTAGGGTGTAAAATTGATCTAAACTGTCGTATTGGTCAAAAAAATAAATAATAAATAATAAACCATTTATCCCTCATTCTATGCAAGTCACCAAGATTATAATAAATATTTTACAAATTATTAGGGTTATTTTAAAAAAATGGTATTCATATTAATTTGTCGGTATGTAATAGGGAGAGTCAGCTGGTTGGCATCATTCCTATCCCATCATTGATCATCCAATCCTTTTCCATAACCACTAACTAGTCAAGTAACATTCATTTTCCTGAATTATTCTTATTTAAAGAAGAGAGAGAGAGAGAGAGAGAGAGAGAAGGGCAGAGTTCATAATCTATCTATTTTTGGAGTTTTTTAGACCATCATCATCTAGTGGTTGCCTAACCTCAACCCTAGACATTATAATTAATAGATTTAAAAAAAGTACATTTATTATAATCACAAAAAAAGTATTATCTGGTACCCATTATGTGACTCATCCTTACAATATTGTTTGTCCAAAAAAAGTATGATTAGAGCCTGTGGTTTTTTTTTTTTCACTCTCTCAATTTATTTTTATCATTTTATGATTTCAATTGAAACATTCTCCACCTCACAGAAGTAAACTCAAATGGATTGAACACATTTTGGATTTCTTAATGTGAAACAACTATTGCCAATTTAAAAAATAGTTTCAACTTAACTAAAGTTAGGAAAGAGTTAACCAACAACAAATTCAATTTAGAAACCTCCTAATAAGTTTGACTTTCCAACATTTGCTCCTAATCCTTTAATTGTTTTAGACTTTTAGTCACATTTAATGATAAATAACTAATAAATACTGAATTTTGAAAAGTCAAAGATAGAAATTTATTGTAATTTTATGAAAGGAGAGTTTGTTTGGAACTCTAAGATAATTTTACCTTTTTCTCTCATTTCCTCTTCTCTAGAATCTATTTCAATTTCTATTATTTCTTTCTTTTCATCCTATTAGAAATGATGATTGGTTTTTACCTTAATTGACCTTGAAATCACCACTCTCATTATTCATCCCACTTAGATTTGGATTTTTCTCTTAATAAAATGATTTTTCATAATCTAAGTTTTTGATACCATTTATTTTGTTTTACGTGTTTTTATCGTGATTTGTGACGATAATTATCTGATCGTCGAAGATTGATTTGTTCGTTAGTTTTCGTGTAGTTGATTTTGATATGATAAAGAAGTCATATCAAATTTCTGTTCGTCAGTATATTTAATCTTGAATCTTAGGTATTTTAGGTATTTTACGATTATCAATTATGTAGTCATTTTGTAGTTTTATTTTCTTTATTAACTAAATGATGTATCATCCTCTAATGTTTTAATATTTTAATTTTTTTGTTCAGATGTTATATCTCGTTGGTCATATGTTTGGGCTTCGAAAAAAAATGAGTTTGTTTGATTTCTAATTTCAATACCCAATGAAAACTTTTAAAGAAGAGTAAAAGTTAATTTTACCAATTTTTAGAAATAAAAAAATTGTTTTAAAACTTTTCACCAACAAGCTCCAATATTCCAGTGTTCAAAAAATTAAAAATATATTTGAGAAATATTTTTACATTTACAAAAATTTCTTAGTCAATATTTAATAAACACATTTAAGATATAATTTCACCATGATATGATTATTTATGACAAAAAAATTTGAAATACAGTTCACAAATATAAAATTAACAATCTCAACAACAGAAAAATAGAAAAAAAAACTTTTCTCAATCAAATATTTAGTAGTCCTCTCCTCTCCTCTCATCTAAAAACTCTATTTTCTTATGTTTTTTCTTTTCATCCTTATTAGAAGATAGTTTTTTTTGGCATTCTTTGGCCTAAAATCACCTCTACTCAGGATGTGAGTTTTATCTCCGATAAGTAGTTTAACTATTCGTCTGAGTTTTATTCGATTTTATTTTTTTTTAATGTTTTTTTATCATGACTTGTTATGACGTGTGATTATATCGTCGTGACAGTTAATTTAATATATTGATTTTTGTATAGGTGATTCGGATAGTAAAGACGGAAAGTCATCTTAAATGCATTCGTCAATATGTTTCATTATATCTTGAATATTAGGTATTTTATGTATCTTAAGATTACCAACAGTATAAACGCCGTGATTTGTGCTGTGATGGCACCGAATGATATTATTAATCCTTTCATGGCTTTCGTTTTTGTGTTCAAATATAACGTTTTGATGTTTAAATCAATGAAATCTCTATTTAAAAAAGAAAAAGAAAACGAAAAAAGACATTTCTTTCAAGTAGTGGTCAAAGGCCTAAATAATAATATTCTAAAGCAAATGCAAAAACAAAAACAAATAAAATGAATAGAAATGTTGTTGATTTTCCCTATGTAAGATGCAGCCATGCAGACACACCCCATCAACACTCCTTTTTACCTATAAAAAAAAACCATAAAGATGGCTCAACAGGAGATGGGGACCAAGATGATGGTGACCTCAGGCATAACATTTGTAATTTTCTCTCTTATTTATTTATTTATTTTATTTTGAAGAAAAAAAAAACTGTATTTTTCCTTCCTATGTTCAGTGCATTTATGTGTCTTACTTGAGGCATGTCCCTTTCATTGTTAAGGAGGGACCAATTTGAATTACCAGGAGAAAGATGGAATAATTCAAGGGGACCCCAAAAATATAGGTGAAATTTTCCATTATTATTTAACATGTTTGTTTTGTCCACTCAATTACAGGGCATCACATGCCATTTAGTTTATTAGGATATGTTGTAGGGACACTTACCCTACATGGTGCGGAATTTGGAAGCTTAGGATTAACTTTTTTTCGCTGTGGGAGCGTCCAAGTATTGAAAATTCTGAGGAGAGATGTGTGGGTGCATTATTTTGGGAACTTAGGATTTTCGGCTGTGGAAGACGATCGCGTTGGAAAATTCTGAGAGGGCAGCCTTTACTTTATAGGGGTCAATCTCCTTGATTGAATGAGGGAAAAGGAAGCGTAGAACTGTCAATCGAAAAAGGTTGGAATACTAATGGCCGTGATTAAATATTTTTTTGGAGGAGAATAAATTAAAGGCGTTGAATTACACGCTAATTTAGGTCGTATTAGTTATTAAATTTATTTTCTTAAAGGAGGCATAGGTGTACAAAGCGTAGTGGGAGTCACAAATGGTCTCAAAGTTTAAAAGTTTAGTCATGAAATCTTGGCTCGAGGAAGCGATTTTGGGAGACAATCCCGACTTTGGAGGCGATTTCGGCAGAGAGGCGGTTGATCAGGGAATTGCGAATCGCGAGGCACCTAACATCTTTGTCAGGGAGTCTGCATTTTCTCATCGACTTTGCTTGATTATTTATTTTATATGTCTTACGTGCTTTGTATTATTATTCTTTATCTTGGTATCCATTAGTTGATTAATTGAAAGCGTATTTTAACTAGTTTGTTAGTAGGCTAGAGCAGGGGCTTAGAGAAGTGCGCCATCATTACCTTCGATAAGTAACGACCCCGGACCTAGACTCGATTTTCCCAGGACACACTAGCATCGAGTCGCGTTGGGTTTAACTTTATTTTGTTTACTTTTAAAATAAAAAACAAAATAAATTAAGCATTTCAATCGTTTTAAAAATGGTTTTTAAATAAAAAAAAGCGAGTCTCACAGCTTCCTTTTAGTGGGAAGCGCGTAATAGCCCGAAAATCGCGAGGTCGTGAAATGGCGACTCCTTTGAGGACGGTGAGGGTCGACGAATCTGAATTAGGGAAAATGTGGAGTTTGATTGGTTGATTGATGAATCTGCCCTTTTTGTGCTTTTGTGTATAGCATTGAAGTCTGACTAGGCGATTGTATCTTTCATATGTCTAATTGTTGTATCATTAGTATTAATTCGGTGGCCGTGGTCGGTCTTACATTAAATGCTTGTTATGTCGGCTTGTTTTGGTGTTTGTTATATACATCATGTTCATCTTATACTCTTTACTTAGATTGTAATGTAGATATGGATGATATATCTGCGCTTTGCATGACTGTCTGTTGCATGACTACCGTTCTCCTGCATGATTGCTTGTAGCATGTCTATGTGGGGTGCATATGTATCCCCTTGTCTCCAAACCTCTATCTCAGTCGACTTTGTGTCTCTTGGTTTGTGTTTGCCGTTGGAACTTGTTGCTCATGCAACGCTTTTCGTAGGAGCTAGTATTGGAGTAAGGTGCAGTGATGGAGCTAAATTCGTGTTTACACTTTGAGCATTTTGGAGTGGCGGAGCATATTGATCTTTGAAAGTCAGATCTTTGAAGACTTGTATGGCCAGGCTAGATTTTAGGATACTTTTGTGGCCAGGTGTCTGCGTTACCTGCAGTTTAGATGTCGTTTAGAGTTTTCGGATGCAGCGCTGGCCTCTGTGGCTGTCTGCAGGATTATTCTTGAGGCGTTGAGACGGTGAGCCTTTACCATGAGTTGCCCCACTGGGATGTCGAGGAAGTGCATGTGGAGTTGACATTACCTTGCATGGGCGCCCCGAATCTCTTGAGACGTGTAGGGTATTGTGTACCCTTTGGAGGTACAATCGCTCTGCTTGGGAGGCGCTAAAAAATTATCTACCCTTGTCTTTTAGAGCCTCATTGACCTTAGGTTGAGTTTAGATCCTCTGATTAGGACTCCCATCCCTCTGGCGTGGGTGCGTCGGGCACTTGGTAGATTTTGTCATGATGGATCAGGATTCTCTGTTACGGTTTAAATCTGCAGGGTATATAGAGATTGATCGAGTATTGAGCTTCGATTAGGGCAATTTGTGCATAGTGATGGATTGCTTATTTAGTTTCATTATAGCCGGCGTTCTTTTTGGTTCGACATGGACTCCCGCTATTTATTCACGGTTACACTTCCGAGATTCGCGACACAGGCTAGGACCATCGCCGTGGTTAGAGTTGAGGTAGGTGAAATGCGATGCATCGGTCGAAGCGGATATGGATCAACATGCGTGATTGTGGCGACTTCTTTGCCCGGCAGCCACGTAGCGCTCCGGGATCGATACGCCAGCGCCGGTCGGAGGATTGATAAGCGGCCAGACCCCAGCTTTGGCCACATGAGGTCTCGATTTGACATGAGGCTTCCACCTCCACCTCCGCCTCCATTGATGGCTCCGAGATGACACCACGCCTATCCCTCGGTACCTCTGACATTTGTCGAAGGTCTGCGAGGTGATCGGCCACATGCGACTATTCCGATTCGGACTATCGGTGCTTGAGGATCGCATCTGAGAGTAAAACACCAAATGCTTAGACGATTGAGAGTTGCGAGGGGTATGGATGTGTGGGATGGATTTGATAGTGCATGCCTTTTAAAAACTAGACCTGAGTCGTTTTTAGCGTGTTTAGAAGTATTTTAGTAAGCATAATTTGGCCCATTTAGTGAGTTAAATGTGAAACCGAAATGAGGCCGGAAAGTTCTAGCTTAAGAGACAATTTGAAATTATTAAAAGAGGAATTATAAAAGTCATAGTTGACAAAATTAGAGGCGAAGTATAATATGACATAAATTGCTTTGCAAATAGAATGAGTTATGGGCTTAAAAGCAAATAAGCAAACTTGACCTCAAAAATGGGTTATTTTGGAGGGCCAAGCAAGGCCTTAGAAAACATGGATTTAAAGACCAAGGTGGTCTCATGGGAGGAAAAAACAAAACGTGAAGGAGAGGGAGAAGAAGAGAAGAAAGAAAGAAGAAAGAAGAGAGGAAGAGGAAGGAGGATTCAAGCAAGCCAAACTAAAGGTATGGAACTAATCTTGGTATAGATCATATGGAGTTGTATGAGATTGTGTAATTTGTCTCCAAACCTAGGGTTTTGCTAGGGTTTCATTCTAAACCAGTAATCATGGAAAGTAAAGGTGAATAAAACCTTAAAATGCAAGCAAAGTATAGAATCCTCCCATTTAAGGATGAATTCATGGTTAATAGTAAGTAAATGAGTTAGGGTTTAAGAACAAACCTAACTAATCATCATGATTAAGGTTGTGTATGGATAATAGCCCATGATTAAAATTGGGTTGAGAGTAATTTAGGATAAATTGTTCAAAGAAAATAAGTATTGAAAGAGGAAGTGAGTAGAAAAGAGTTTACAAGAGACATATGGAGTGGTCTTGAAGTGTAGATGAAGTATAGAGTTGAAATGGGGATAAAAATATGGGAAAAGGTGAAAACATTCTAGGCATTCTCGGATGTCTTCTACCGGTAGAAGTTAAGTTCTACCGGTAGAACTTCGGTTCTGGTCATTTTTGGCCAAGTTCTACCACGGTGAAGTTAAGTTCTACCGGTAGAACTGATCTGGTTTTCTGTTCTGACCAGTTTTACATTATTTTGGCCATAACTTGCTCATTTCTTATCCGATTTGAGTGATTCAAGTGACCAATTAAAAGTAAACTCAAGGAGGCCAAACTTAAGGAAGGTGCAAATTCTGATCCTAAGTAGCCCAAATACACTCGAAGTGGGACCATGTACCGACTAAGCTCTGGTTCAGTGTGAACATAGAGAGAAGTCAGGTTATTTCGGACGTAACGAGTTAAGTGCTCGAATTAGGTGATTTAGTTGGAATAGAACCCTTAGCACCTTAGCTTCAAATGATTATAGGACATAGGGTCAAAATATAAAGTTAAGACCCCGGAAAAATGAAGTAGCCTGGCCATCGTTAGAAAAATCGGTAAAATGACTAGTTGGCATGAAATGCCATAACTTTAGTTTGGATGATCCGATTGGATTGACTCAATTTCTAAATAAAGTAGAATCTTAGAGGAATAAGAATACATAGGTTGCATATTTAGAGTATAGAAGGTATAGGAATATGTCATGAATATGATAGGTATAAGTCATAAAATATAATAAGATATGATAGAACATGTCATAAGATATGACAGTAGTCTAAAGTATTACGAATAAATGTAGAGCACATATGCATATAAGATTAAATGATATGAATATAAGCGTATGATAGGATTATATGATAGATATACTTAAATGAATAAATAGAACAGTACTAAGAACAAGTAGTAGGAATACGTAAAGATATGAGTATAAGATAGACATCTTTTGAAAGAATAAGATGGAACACGCTAGGAATATATGATGAAATGAGAACTAATGATAGAAAAAGATATGAATATATGTATTATATAGATATATGAGAACCCGAGAAATGTGAAGCTCTGATTGAGAGCTAATACAGTAAAAATGTGTCGTATATATACATAAGCAATTATGATAACAATAGTTATTCATGCTTATGAGATATCTGAAAATGTAATAAAAAATTTGATTATGCCTTAGGACTGGTAGAGGGATAGATAGGCATGCCTATAGGGAAGATACGGTTGCTACGGCATATTCATAGGCAGAATGTGAGGCCGTTTGGGTCGATGATATAGATCGTTTGGATCGGTGGCATAGTCGCGCAAATAGGCCGAAATCCTTTGTCGTCACGATTGATAGGTACCTTTAATTTTATAGGCGAAATCGGCTGTCTCGTGCGGTGATAGTACCTTTGGGTACATAGACGAAATCAGCGTCTCGTGCGGTGATAGTACGCTAGGTACATAGTTATTTCCCATATCCGCCCATGCAAGGTTACATGGACATGAGAACTAACGAGTATTATGTATAAAATATATGACATGATATGAAGCATAGCATTGCTATGCGATATGAAGTCTGATTTCAATTACAAGAGCAGAAGTATAGTATAACTTAATGTGAAATAAGTATATAACCTGAAGTAAAGTACAAAAAGTATACAAAGCCTGAGTATAGGATAGATGGAATAAGAATGTACAAATGTATGAAGTATAGGAATAGAGACAGAGATAACGAGGATATAGAAAGTAGGTGACATGCATACTTGAGGAAAGGATACGATAGTATAAGTATGAAAGTGAAAGAATGCAGTAAATCATAAACAAGAAAGATGAAAAAGAAGACATAGACTAGCGATATGATAAGTATAGGAATAGAAAAGTTCGGCATACGATAGGAATAATAAATGATAAGAAATTAGAAGTTATAGAAATATGTTTAGATATATATATATATATATATATATATATATATATATATAACCTATAATGCATATGTATAAGAGCATGTGATGTAGATTTGGTAGTTTATCAATGCTTTATATTTATAGCGTAAAGAAACTTAGCCGCGGGTGTCCAGTGTAGGTCACAGAAAGAGGAGGCTAGGACGGAACCGCATCATTGTAGAGATCTGACACATCAATAGGGGGTCCATTGGAAGATTTTTTGTATAATGTATAAGTCTTTTTTGTTTCTTTTCTGAGCAATGTAAATGTTGAACACTATTAAATATGTACATATATAAGTAATTGTATAAATAATGGGGACTCAGTATATGCGTATAAATTGTGATGGACACCACTCGGTGGTAGTTAACTTGTATATGTACAAATGATTTTGTTATTACTGAAATTGTTTGTGCACCAATGAAGTGCAGTACGGCTGCGAGAAGAGCAATTCGATGAGTCGATATATAGTATAGATAGTATCGCGCCCCGGACTTCGGTTTGGATCCTCCAATCCGGGTCGGTAGGGATCGGGCGTGACGGTGCACAGCGGCCGCTCGCCTAAATTTGGATGCACGACATGGGCGGTATCTGGCGAGATGTCACGTACTCATTTGAGATATATGATCGATTAATGAGGCATAGGTTTTAGATGAGGCTCGATTGATGTATTGTTCCTTTATCGGCCGGTGCCTGAAGCCGGTTGCCACTTTGGATGCCGCGACGGACTTGCGGGAGGATCTTTCTCGCCCAGGTTTATCCGGCGGTTCTCTTTACGACCTTGTCATAGATGTCACTGGGAAGGCTTGAAGTATGAGGCGGGGAGCTGTGGGTACTTCATCTTTCATCTCAGTTGGAGGGAGAAGGTTGTCGGATGATTGATCGTCCTTCGAGAGAGGAAGCAGTTAGCATGATCATGAGAGTTTACGACCCGATTCGCTAGACATCTCTTATCGTCTAGATTATGGATTACAGAGCTTTGATAGAGGCATTGTATGGTATCAAGATGGTATGGCGCGCGGTTTATGGTCGGATTCTTCCTCTTTTGATAGTAAGGGGAAGAAGCCATCTGGATCATATAGACCAGGGGAGGTAGGAGCCATCGGTTCAGCTGGGCATGGGCACAGGCCTCGATGCGCATCTATCTTGCGGCCACAGGGACTTCCCTCGCCCGGAGTTGATTCGGTATAAGGCCTTCCATACCACCTCGGCGCTTGGATTACGGCTCCATATACTCCACCACGCACTCGGTTTATGCTACGGGTTGTGGAGGGATTTTTGTGCCCGTCTTAGAGACTCCGGCGCCTGGTTCCTACCGCAGTGACCTGACGGCTCGGACACTACGCCACTAGGCATGCCTTTGGGTGAGGTCTTC
>JAEQBH010007098.1:0-77655 GCA_016808115.1 Tetrastigma voinierianum
TTTCCTCTTGAGATATAACATTTATTGATCATTAATGTTTCAAGACAGTAAAAATTTATCCTTTGATCTACATTACAGTGACAAATAAATGGCAACTAAACGAGCCTCAGTGGATCTAGCAATAAGCATCTTTGAACCACACAAAAGATTGCAGTATTGGTAAATGGGATTATATGAAAAGGATTTAAACCTAAATGATAATAACTGCTTGCGTTAAAAATAAAGATGATAGTTTTACCTCGAAAACCATTCAGCCCGAGTAGCCACCTCTTCAAGGATGAAAGTTTAGCCAACCATCCTACGAGTTGGCTCATCCTCGGGGGTGTTTTGGCAAGCAAAGAAAATGGGAGAAAATGAGAGAAGAGAAGCAGTGGGAGAGAATTTAGCTTTCGCGCCCAAAATGTGCATAAAGTGATGATAATATAGCTTTGATTACAAAGGCTCTATATCACTGCTCAGGAAGCGAAGATGATAAATGTATGAACTACCAACTGTATATGTAAGGGCAGTTTAGGAAAAAAGTTGAACAGGGCAAATAGGGTGACGAGAACACGGGAGCGGAATTTCTCTGGGATTCACGAAATTTCGCAACTACTGCCAAAATTCTGGGGATGTTCATACGCAAATACGCTCCATTTTCCCTCGGCTCTGACATAACCACGAGTTCGGCTTAGATTCTTCGTGTTTGAGTCAGACTAAAAATTTGTGAGTTTAGAGCATAAACTACAAAAAATAACAGCCATAAAATGCAATGAGCTAATAAAGTAGGGACCTTAATGTATTGGTCAAATCAGTTGGTCACTTTACAAAAAGTGCTCAAAACTTGTAATAAGCAGGAGCTCAAATAATTATTTATGGGCACTAATCGATTGCAAGGATTTCCTCCACGAGAGAGAGATTGAGTTAGCAATCGATGTTGTTGAGTGCCATCCCGACATCCATTACACTAGTATAGAATGGCTCCTTTAGAGTTAAAATAGTGAAACAGTTGAAGAATTGTTAGGAAAGATTTATTCGTCAGGAATTGTATCACCATAGAAGTGCTAGTGCTCTTTGTTAAGAAGAAATATGGTACATGATTGTGTGTGGATTACAAATGACTAAATAAGATGTGATGAAGAATAAATATCAATTCACCGGATGATGTATTTTTGTCGACCAATTGAAAGGAGTAAGTGTCTTTTCAAAGATTGACTTGCGATCTGGGTATCATCAATTGAGGATTAAGGATACGGATGTGCATAAAATGGGTGTTCAGAGCGGTGGTTGTTTAAGAGTTCCTTGTAATGCGTTTAGGTTGATAAAATTCTCAATGGCTTTCATGGACTTAATGAATGTCAATGTTTACAAGGCTTTGTATCTTAGAATCGATTTGCCGTGGTGTTTGTAGATGGCATCTTATGTTAAGGATGAATGTATTTACTCAACCGGGTAGTGCTAGAAACGAGAAAGGAAAGGTTATATGCAAAGTCAAACATAAATGTAATTTTGAGTTGAGAGAAGTGTCTTTCCTTAGACACATTGTATTAGAAGAAAGGAATTAGTGGATGATAAGGTAGAAAATGTTCTGTGAATGAAACAGCAGAAATGTCAGAGGTGCGTAGTTTTTAAGTTGTGAAGTTACTTTCACGAAGGTTCGTTAAGGGGTTTTCGATGGCTGACCCTATCCTGAAATTGCTCCAGATGAAATTTGAATGGAGTGAAAAGTGTCGAGCCCGGTTTGAAAGTTGAAAGCATTCTTAAGCAGAGCCACGAGGTTCTTGCTTAAGTAGGCCATCGGTGAGAATATGTGATTTTTAGTGATGCGTTGTTAAATGGACTCGAATGCGTCCTTATGCAAGAGGGTAAAGTGGTAGTGTAGCGCTAAGCCCAGGGGTCTCGGGTTGTGTTTCAAGTCGACCTGAGATCTTCGTGGATGTCAGGTAACTGAGCACCGACTAAAATGATGAGGATCCTCCTTTGCTCCCGAGGCTCACCAATCTGGCTTGTCCCGATAATCAACAATGACCACGAGGTCAAATGCTAGTAAAATAATGGCCACTTGGGCCTACTCAAATCTTCATGAAACAAATATCAATGATATATCATGGTTGAGTTTTACATTACTCTTAATATAACATATAATGAAACCTTAGAATTTAATACATGTATACAAAATAATTACAAAGCACCTTGACTTTTCTTCTCAAAAGCGGCCTCTAATGAGTGTCGCCTTCCCAATATACTGTCATAGCCAAATAGAAAATTTCTACTGTGATTCTCCGCTAAGTGCATGCCACCTTAAACAAACATTCACAGCAATTACATGAACCTACTCGAATATCTGTGACCGATCCGTGTCTGAGTCCTCAGACTCCCTCACACATACCCTAGAAAGCCAATATGCGAAGTAAAATAATCATTATAAAGCAAAAAGCTTTTGTTCTCGAAAATTCACTAAATTTCGGTAAAAATATTAGATCCCCCTCAGGCGAATGTGTTGGAGAACCCAACCAGAAACAATTCATGGGCTCCTCCAGAGCGTGTGATGGACCATCTCAAACCACGATTCTGCGGAAAATCCATCATTGAAATTCCTTTCGCAGCCATGTTCGTTTTGCTTTCCACCAAATTATCTTTGCCTCACCTTTCAATATTCTAGGCTGCCCCAGATTATATGGAATGCATGATGCGATCGAAACTTTTATGTTAATATATTCACATGCATGTATTATATATTAACATAGTTAATCTAAACAAATCATGTTATTAAATTCATCAATAACTTTTAAAAATTCTTTCGTGGCTAATTATCAAGAACCTGACAATTCATTTTGAATCCTTGACATCACGAAAATTCTATAAAATAATCATGTCCTTATTCATTGACGATTGAAACCCTCGGGTTACTATTCACGACCACACAAATAGAATTTTCTCGCTCAGTTCAAACTTTTGAGACCAAATTAGGCTAAAACAAGTAGCCCAGAACGTTATCTTAATTCACGTGGCTCTTGAACAAAGATTAACACAAGTAGGAAAGATCACACCTCTTGGGGTTGTGGAACTCCACGAATCGGTGTCCACCTTGGCCCTCGCCAGCGTAGAGCAGAGCACTCGCCTAGCACACTCAGTCGAGAATGACGGTCGTCGATCGGAATCCTAGAGAGAAGGAGTTGTCTCTGCTCTGAGTGCAAAACCCAGCTACGCACCCACCAGCCTTCTGCCCGTTTTGTCTTCAAATTTGAGAAGATGACACTATTGCATTTTTTTGTCTTATTCATTAAACAATTCTATAATTCCATTTGTGTCACTTTTTTTTTTATTTTTGACACTTGGCACAATCTAGGCCGTCCATTTCCATCATCTCTCTACTCATGCAACATGTGTCACAAGAGTACATGTAGTGTGTGACTTTTGTCACATCACATGTCGTTTTACAGCACCCGATACTCGGTGTCTCGAAAAACGTGCAAATTTTGATTGTCTCGGAATTCGACGAAATTTGATGTGGTAGCTACAGATTTCGAGGCGATTCAACTGATGAAATGCGTTTCATCATTCGAGATCTACAAAATTTCGGTTTTACCAAAATCTGATTTGCCATTTTCGAGGAAAATTGGAATTTTCTCGGGTCCTGACATTCTCCACTCCTTAGGGAATTTCGTCCGAAATTCTGGAAGTAATCACAACAACTCATGCATATGCAACGTGCACTATACCCTGCATGTAAACTAGTCTGTACGATATTAGGCTGACAAAGCTGTATCTTCATCCACTAAGCAGAGGATAGGTGGCGCATCGTGTCCTCTTGTTCCCACGTGACCTATCCTCCCGCAGTCTTTCATATAGCTTCCTCAGCTAGCCTCACGGTCTTGCGTCGCGGCTTGACCTTGTTTGTCTGCAATGCCTGGTCCCTCCCTCGAAGGGTCATCGATTAATACACCTCAGTCTCTCCCAATCCATTACATGAGTTGGGCTGGAGTGTACCTGGGACATGGAGACGTGAAATACCTCGTGGACACCCAGACATCTTTGGTAAAACCAAGCCGATACGCTATTGTGCCCTGCTCGGTATCTCGAAGGGCCCCGATGAACATGATGGCTTCCGTGACTGCCAGGGTGACCACTCCTCTCTTGGGCATCACCTTGAAGGCGTGATCTCTGACTACTCGAACTCTGAGGTGTCAGTGCATCGGCCTGGCTCTTACGCCGACAAAGTAGTGAGAAGACATTGTCGTATCAAGCTTACCTTCAGTGTCTACAATCATCGGGACCATTGATGGAGCTCTCCTCGATTGACGTATCGGTGTCTACACATGGCCTCCGCCTGATGCGCATATGGTGCCATCGTATGCTCTTTGTATGTATGTGTAAGCGGAATTCACTTGCAAGAACCGTACTCTTCCCATTGCCCTTATGATCGAGCCGCGCTATAAATGCTTGTGTCCTCTGCTTTGTATATAATCCGCACGACATGTAACCTGCCACGATCACCTTGAATTGTCTGGCTTGCTGATCTTCCCGAGGTGCAATCAGCCGATCAATGAATGATCAACCTAATCCATGTGATGAATGACATCCATATCTGAGCCCTTGTCATTAGCAACACCCGATGCAATTTCCAAGGGTATCGAATCTCGAGTCACTCCGAGCTCCATCACTCAACTCACAAAGTGTACGTGATAACCGCAGTGTGTTTTCATCTCAAATTATAGATACATCCTTGACTACAAGTCTTTGATAACATGATGTGTTTTCTCTCTCGAACCTTATAACTTTTCGGCCTATCTTGCGAGCCTCACACATTCACCTGCAGAATTGGATATCTCCTGATTCTTACACCCCACATAGAAATTTAGGATAACTCCTGGTCTCTTACACCCACAGAAATTTGGGACTGGCTCCTGGGTCTTTTACCCACCACGAAATTTCAGAGCTTCTCCACGGATCCTCTTACACCCACCACGAAATTTGGGATCTCTCCAAGGTCTCTTACCTGAGAGTCGAGATACTCCCAGTCTCTTACACCCACACAGAAATTTGGGATCTCTCCCTGGGTCTTTTACACCCACACAGCAGAAATTTGGGACATCTCCTCGGGTCTCTTATACCCACACATAAATTTGGGATAGCTCCCCGGGTCTCTTACACCCATATAGAAATTTGGGATATCTCACGGGTCTCGCCACCCACGGGACCTTTCGGATCTCTGCGGGTCTCCTTCACCCTAACTCCCGGGCTTCTCACCTTAGAGGATGCTGACCCCCTTCTTGCTTTTATGACACACTTTAATTACTCTTCATTTCACGATTCGAACTATGAGTCTTCATTGGGCGTGATCCCAAAGACAAACCGGCTCACGCTCCACGAGAGTGGTGAATGACTATACCATGCACCCACACAGGCTCGACGTGATGTTACCATGCAAATGAGCCATGATGATGCCGCTCTTGCTGACACCCGTCGAGGAGTCACCGTGAGCGGAATCTCGGAGTCTACAACTCATAATCCTCGGCCTATCCCGGGTCGACTCTCTCCCCCATCCTGGGAAGAACATCCTACGCTGAAGCCTCTAAGACCTCGATCTCAGCCCAGACCTATCAGATGCATTCTTGAATGAATATGATGCATCAGTTCGCCTTCTCTGATCAGTAATCTGAGGGTAGAAGCATGCTACTGCATATCTCAGAGCTAATCGGGCGCTCGATGCGTGTACCATAGGATCTGCCTCCTAGGAATGATCTCGCCCATCTTGTGCACAGTGCCAGCGGTAGTAACAAGTCATCTGCCCGACGATACTAACTCTCTTTTAGCCAAATCCCAGCAGGTCCGACCTCGACTGCAGCTCTTATTTTGGCTATGTGACCGTATGCGAAGTACTAGGTGCTGAGTGCGGCACCTGTGGGCCCGATCTTGGTTCCCGACCCATAGTAGGGGGGTGGAGACAATTTAGTAATCTCTCTGTCCCTCACGTGGCTAGGATGGGTGTCGAAAACCTTAGGATCCACGTCTTCAGGAGCCCGATCCTTGCTCGTATGTCAGGAATTTGTTGGCGATGGTAGCACACCATCACACTAAATCTTGTAGCAACCACAACTCCTTCAGCGGTGATTGGGACCCGAGGTGTCCCATACCCTTGGGATTTACGCCTCAGTGGGCGATCCAGTCGAAAGTGTCGGTGTCGTGAAATAACATATCCTGTGCACTGACTAAATGCCCGTCAGGCCTTGGTCACGATAACTTATAGCCTAATCTTTGGTCAGTGCGAAAAAGTCTTGTTTCTTTCCTTGATTGGAAGAAGATGAATCTTCCTTCACTCTTGGCGCAGCCCTTATCTTGGATGCACCATTATGTCATCCCAATCATCTCTCTTTGTGATCATAGTCGTCGACCTGAGTCCGCTCCTCCTCTAACCATTGGAGAGATGATGTGCTTCCTAAGCAGCTATGGAGTTTATTGACACATACAGCTCCTGCTTGCCTGAAACACAGTGCAATATGCGTGGCCCCCGCAATCCTTACGGCCTCAATGAGCTCTTGGGTAATCCAGGTGGTGCTGACCCGATTACCTCGTGGGCGCCCTCCTACGTCCTCGCCCTCGACTAGCCATCTACACATGTCAAATCTGGAAAGTTCATCATTCAAAATGTGTTTGGTATCGAGGACTAAACTTAAGGATGCAGGCAAGGCTCCACAGGTGTTCGTATACTGGCTACGATGCTGGTATGACGCCCAAAGCCGTGTCAGTTGTGGCAGTCGGCCCACGAATGCTCGTGGATGTCGGGTAACCTGACACCACTTACGAAAATCGGGCACAGTCTCCTTTGTACGGGGAGCTCTACCTAAAGTAAAACCTGTCCAGTAATCCGCAATGACCACACGGGGTCAAATGCGAGTAAAATAATAAGCCCTTGTTTGCATCAATACTCACAAAACAAATATCGACCAAATATATATCATGGTTGAGAGTTTTACATTACTCTTAATACAACATATATTAAACCTTAGAATTTTAATACATGTATACAAAATAACTACACAAAGCACAACTGACTCTTCAAGCTTGACCTACAATATCAGATCACATGCTTCCCCAATCGCTCTGTGCACGAAATGGTGATCCTCGACAGGGTGAGCAAAGCCAAATAGAAAATTTCCTACCTGGGTTACTCACCTAAGTGCGCATATGGCAAAACAAACACATTCAAGCAATTCATGAACCTACTGAATGTCTACATATGACCGATCCGGGTGTCTGAGATCTCTCACCGACTCTCACACATACCTAAGCCAATATCACGAGTAAAATAATCATTTTCAAAACAAAGCTTTTATTCCTCGAAACTCTTCTCAATTTGGTAAAATGTTGGACCTCACCCTCCTAGGCGAATGTGTTGGAGAACCTTCTAGAAACGATTCATGGGCTCCTCAGGCGTTAGAAATTGTTAAGACCAGAAATCTCAAGCCAATGATTCGGAAAATCATCCATTGAAATTCCTTCGCAACCATGTTCATTTTCTTTTCTCATGTCTATGCACTCACACCTAATATTCTAAGGCACCCCGATACGATGGAATGCATGATGCCAATCGAAAACTTTTATGTTAATATATTCACATGCATATATAACATAATTAATCTAAACAAATCATGTTATTAAATTCACATCATTATACCAAAATTAAACTCATGATAATTATCAACCTGAAAGCAAATTCCTTTGAATCGAAAACCGACATCAATTCACACGAAAATAATCACATCAGCATTCACGTGAGCAGTGAAACCCTCGGGTTCTTTGTTCAGCCCACTATGAAATAAGAATTTTCTCCGCTCCGGTTCAAGCTTTTGAGGCCAAGATTAGCAACTAAACAAGCCTTAAACATTTCTAACCATTTGTGGCTCTTAGACAAGATTAACAGTAGGAAAAGATCCTACCTCTTGGAGTTGTCGGAACTCCACGAATCGGTGTCATGCGTGGCCTCGTAGTGTGGGAACAACTTCATGCTGCCGTCGAGCTAGGAGGTCGGATCGGTCGGAATCCTAGAGAGAGGAGCTCTCTCTCTAGAGCTCTAAGACCAGAAGCTACTGCACCCCCACCTTAGCCTTCTCTACGTTTGTCTTCAGATTTGAGAAGATGACACTATTGAATTTTTTTGTATCTTATTCATTAAACATTCCTATAATTCCATTTTGTGTGCATTTTGCTTGATTTTTTGACACTTGGCCACGATCTCAGTCCATTTCTATCCTTATCTCTACTCATACAACATGTGTACTTTATGATGCATGTAGTCAAGGTAGCTTTCCCAATCGCATTACGTATGGAACTTTGGCCACCGATGCTCGGTGCCTCAGAAAAACATCACAATTTTGGTATGTCGAATTGACGAGTGACGTGGTAGCTAGATTTTGTGAGACGATTCAATGGTGAAGTTTATTTCATCATCAGGATCTAGAAAAGAATTTGGTTTGATACGATTTTGCCCTTTTCGAAAATTAAGATTTTCTCGGGTCATACAGGTAGCTTATGTGAGCGAGTTGAAGCCACATGAAAGAATTACCACATGCATGATGGAATTTACCGCTATTGTATTTGCATTGAAAATGGAGACAATTGTCACACCCCTGACCCCTCGCCTTGGACGGAAGGCGATGTGGCTGTCTTAGGACTCTTTTGGTTTTCAAACATTGGTGTTGCAGAGTCATATAACTACGTCAAAATATCATATCTGATCTTTGGAAGTGTGGTAGCCTGTTAAGGTATGAAGATGACAAGGTGTGATCACACTAATCAGAAAGTCTTAGAAATTACTAACGTACTGCCCATAATAAAGGTGTCGTGTCATTGATATAGGTCTTAGCGAGTCCTACTGATTATATTAGGGAACTTACTATCTTATCATAGAGGCATTAAGTTGCCACACCTTCAGACTCGTAGAAGTAAATGAGTCTGATCTAATTTTCCTTTACACAAACATGAATGGACCCCTTTCATACACTTATAGGGTCCTCATTATTAGTCAGTAAACCAAGTCCTCAAAATAACGGAATAGGAAAACAAAACAAAACTTTGTACCATGTTGTGAGCAGTCTTCGCTAAAGGCGTACTAGAAATTTTGTCCAAACCTCCCTCTCAGCCACGCCTTGGCATGGACCTACGTTGCTGCGTGGGATCACTACGTTGTAGCGTGGGACCCCGAAAATTTCTAGATTTTGCTGATTTTGTCCATTTTTCCAGAAATCCAACAAAAAACAAAAGAATACTCATATACTTTCTAGAAAAACATCTCCCAAGTGTGTTCTAACCTAACCAAAACCAAACATAGAAATTAATTAGGGTTTTTCTAAACCCAAACTCAAATATTTTAGCCAAAAGTTAGAGTTAACTTCTAACATGAGCATGTATCCATACATCTAAACCGAGAATCCATACTCAAGGAGGATTCCATACTCATCTTATACGACTAGGGTTTTACCATTTGACTTTCAACGAATCTAGGGTTAGGATGGGTCACAACTAGACCACTGAAAATGGAAGTCAACTAATATCCACTTACAAACCCATAGCCATCCATACAAATCCATACATCTCCATACAAATCCCTAGTTTCCATACCTTTCTTGGCTTCATTTCTTCTTCTTACTCTGTAACTTCTCTTCTCATATTCTTCTTCACATTTTGCTCCCCCAGAAATGAGAAGACCAGCTTAGTCTAATCCTGACCTTACTTTCCTTTTATTACACTTTGGTCCTTCATCTCTCCTCTATTTACAAATCAAGTCATTCATATTTCCACTTTAGCATCTCATCTTCTTATCTTATGACTTTTATGTCCCGTTTTGACAAATTACAAATTTACCCTTGCTTATTTCCGGGTTCTTGGATTTCACGGTTTGCATTTAAATTACGAAAAATTCAAATTATACCTACAAAATATACAAACATCACGAAAGCGACTAGGGTATATTTCGAGTTATTACCGGACATTATAATAATACGAGGAGGAAAAGTGTTTAAATCTACACCGTCACAAGAGTCTTAAGTATTTGCCTTCTAGCGAGGCTTAACTGAGACTGATGTAGATGGATGGAATTGATTAAAGATTATGATTGCGTGATTGATTGTCGCTTTGTGAAGGCTTGATGTAGTAGCACATGTGTTGAGTAGAATGTTAGTGCGAAGCAGTGCGAGGCATTGAATGCTCACTTGTCATTGTGACGATATTGAAATAGTGTGAGTTAATCAGCTAAATTTGGATTTGAATCAGTGTTAGAGCCTGAATGATGAGAAAATTTCTGCCATAGTGAGTTAGATTGGAGAGGGAAAAGGTTTTCTGTGAAGGAAGATGGATCCTTGTATTATAAATATCGGGTTTGTGTAACTAATGATAGTGAATTGAAGAAGTCGTTCACAGAAAAGGCACCTGATGGATCTTTTGCTATGCATCGGGTAGCCGCAGATGTATCGAATTTAAAGGTTTTTCGTGCGGTGGTCGGAATGAAAAGAGATGTATTATAATTTGTGACCCGAGTGTATGGTGTGTCGAAAAGTGAAGGTAGAGCACGAGTTCCTTAGGGATTATTGCAGCCTATTAGAATACTTGAGTAAAAATAAAAGGTAGAATCGCCATGGATTTTTTGTGGTAGGGTTACCATTGTGGGGAAGAAAGCATGACTCAATTTGGGTCGTGGTAGACTGATTGACTAAGTCAGCTCACTTCCTACCAATGAGAACCGACTATTCACTTGACAAGCTGGTAGAGCTGTACATAAGTGAAATAGTTCGGTTACATGAGATTCAATTATCCATCATTTCAGATAGAGATCCGAGGTTCACCTCAAGATTTTGGGAAAATTACAAGAGGCATTGGGCGCTCGGCGAATTCCGGCCACGACATTCCACCGTGAGCCAGATGAATGATGGAAGAGAGTAGTCAAGTGTTGGAAGACATCTTGAGGATTGTGTGATCGACTATGAGGGTAGTTAGGATAGACACATTCCTTTAGTTGAATTTGTGTATAACAATAGCTTCCAGTCGAGTATTGGAATGGCGCCTTACGAGGCTCTCTACGGAAGGAAATGCAGAACACCATTGTGTTGGACCGAGTTGAGCGAGAAAAAGGTAATTGGCCTCGATTTGATTCAAGAAACCGAGGAAAAAGTGAAAATTATTAGAGAAAGATTGAAAGTGGCCATAGATAGACAAAAGTCTTGTGCCGACATGAAAAGAAAGGATGTTCGTCATAAGATCGGTGAGAAGGTGTTTTTGAAAGTATCGCCTTGGAAGAAGGTAATGAGATTCGGGAGAAAGGGCAAGTTGAGCCCTAGGTTCATTGGAAAATATCCATAATGGTTTTCATGTGTCAATGTTGAGGAGGTACAGGTCAGACCCATCGCATGTAGTCTCTTTAGAGGCGATTGAGCTAGACGATTTGCGTATGAAGAGGAGCGGTAGAGATCTTGAAACGAAGTGAAAGAATTGAGAGCAATGAATCCATTTAGTCAAATTCTTTATTGGAGAAACCTGAGGCCAAAGAGCCATGTGGGAAAGTAGAAGAAGTTATCACGACATCAATATCCCCAATGTTCAATGAAGGTAATTTCGAGGGACGAAACTTTTAGGGAGAGTTGCCTTCTAAATATACTAACAGTTTCAGAACATGTTTAGGGTATAAAATAAAGTAAATGAAATTTTTCCGGAATTTAAATCCTAAGAATGAAAAAAATATACAACCCGTAAATTTTACAGGAGCCAAATAAATTTGGTAAAAAATGTCAAATGGGGACCCAAGGGTCCTAAATGAGGAGTGTAGTGTTAAAAATATGAATGAAATGAAATGAAATGAAAATGAATATGAAATGAAGCTTTAAAATGAGAATAATGAGAAATGGGAATTGGTGTGTAAGCCAAATAAGGGCTTATGAAGGATTTTGACTTAAGACCAAATTTGGTCTTGTAAAAGGGCATAACTCTCATTTATTCATTTTGGGTTTGGAGAGAAAGAGAGACACAGATTGAGAGAGAAGAAGGAGAAGCCATTGTTGGTGATTTCTTCTCCATTATGAAACAAGAGATGAAGTGATCAGATGGAGGAAGAAGAAAGAAAGAAGAAGAGCTTAAAGGTAAGAAAAATGACTCTAACTCTTTTTCTTGTGTTTGGTTGGGGAAAAACCCTAACCTTATGTAAAGGTGATTTTGATTGGTTGTAGATCAGTTTTGGGGTTGTTTTGGGTTGAGTTTTGAAGTTTATTGTTGATTGGTATTGGTTTGGATTGGTTTTGAGAAATGTTGGGTTTTCAAGGAAATGGTGTCAAAAATTTGTCAAAACCCCTGTTCTTGTTTTGACTATAAATTAAGTTATAATCATCCAAATTAAGTGCTTCTAATTGGTAACGAACCATAAGGAGATAGAATTCTGAATGTATAGAAGGGGCCAAGCAGTGTATAAAGCTCGAATATGGGCTTAAAGGTGAGTTTGGGTAGCTCACTAATATGCTCTGTTTTGGGTGTAGTTGTGGTATTTTGGCCATAAGTTGAGTTTCACTCATCCAAATTGAGTTATTCAAAATTCTGGGAAAACTAGACTTCTAGGGGAATAATTTACTTGAAGGAAGTGTACCCCAAAGTGCCCATAAATCTGTCAAAGTGGAGCTATGTGCAGATTCTGTTTTGCAAATTAGAGTAGTCTAGATGTAAAATGCAATAACTTGAGTTTTGGCGATCCAAATTGGATGATTTCATTTGGAGAAGAAACCTTAGAACTATAGCTTCAAATTAGTGAAGGAACCATTACCAATTTATATAGTTAAGACCCCATAAATAAAAAAAAATAGTGGGTGACCAGTGAGCTGGCATATCGACTAGTTTGGCATTAAAATGTCGTAATTTGAGTTTGGGTTATCCAAATGAGATGATTCTAATTCCTACTGAAAATAGAACTCTTAGAATAACCAATTAATATGTGATTGTCATTTTATTTGAATAGGGGCTGACGAGGAGGAAAGCCTACATTGAAGTCGAGATTTCGAAGATTGGAATCAAAGCGACGATTTTTGGTTTGTTCTCAAACTCTCTCTCTATTTCTAAAATATTTGAATAATTATGAAATGACTTGAATTTTGGAAATGATTGACAAGAAAGTGGATATTGATTTATGTTTGAAATGATTTGTTTTAAGTAATTTGAGACAATTGCTTGTGAAGCAATTGCATAGAAAATTTCATGAATGTGAAAATGTTCTATTTGCATACAAATGTCTATATATACTATTGTAAATTGTATTGAATGATTTTAATTCCCTTAAAATAATGTTAACCGTTAGAACTCGAGTTAAGGATAAATTGGTATACCAATAAGAGTCGAACAAACGTACTATTGTAGCATACCGTCCGTAGCTCAGTGAGACAATATCGGTAGTGTACACCAACTGAGTACATAATATATATATATATATATATATATATATATATATATATATATATATATATATATATATATATATACAGGCCTACAGTCTAGTGGGACCGTGCCAGTGATTCGTTATCCTGTGCACCGAAAGCATAAGTTAAATTCGATGAGGCCAAAATGATAATGAGATTGAGATTTAAAAGTGCACGATTTGTGCTTTTAATGATTTTTTTTTCTTTCTTTGTGCCTATGAAAATGCATAGCTTTAGATGACTAATGAATTGTAATTTATTTATTGAATAAATATAGATCGTATTATCTTGCATTGGTCAATGAAAATTTTACAAAATCATTGTTTTATAAATATTGCATGTTTCGATTTAAAATGAAATGAAAAGAGAATAGAATTGTATAGAACCACTAAGCATGAAAATGCTTAGCGTGTTGTTTTTATCAACGCGTAGGTACTGAGTGAATAGGTATAAGAGTGAAGACCGCACAAGCACAGAGCCAATGTCAAAACCATTCGGAGGAGAAGTAAAACTCATGACATGCGTGAAATTGAATTGACTCTTTTTGTATAAAGTATCTTGGGAAAGTTAAACTCTAATTCTATTTTGTAAATGTTTTTATATTGAAAACTTTGATAAATTTTGTAAATGATGGTACAAATGTGGGAGTTATCCCAAAATGATGTGCCTTCAAGTAAAATAATTTAGTTTATGAAAATGTTTAATGTATTTTTGTATACCCAGTGAGTATTTGAAATGCATTTGGTATTGAAAAATGTATTCTATTTATGATTTTTGTATTTGGATTGGAAATGAAAGTAGGAGCGCATTCCCAGTCTAGTTCGGATCAGCCAATTGGGGCGGAGTCGAGTCTGACAATCGAGGATCTTACAATGTGGATGCTTCTTCGTAGCTAAGTACATCGGAGACTTGTCATGAGACAATCATATGGATCGTCTATTTAAATATAAGCGATTGTCTCATCATAGCGATGGTGCGAAGTATCATAGACTTGGTGTAAGGATATCTTGGATCTTGATTTTGTACTTTGACCTCGATCATATTGCCTCTTAGAGGTGGAGTCTTTGGATAGGATTGGGTATAGTTTGAGGTGTTTGAGGGAGTAATTGAGTAGTGACAAAGTTCGCCCTCCCAATAGAGGGAGGGTATACCTAAAGCCTTTTGTCGGAATCATTACTCGAAAATCTCTTGCCATAGTGAAAATTCCTTGAGGAGTGTCTTCAAGTGCATAATTGTTAAGTGATGAATCCGAGGACAAGATCAAATATCATTTGGGCTAGGTGTGGCATAGCTTGATGCAGTAGGAGCTACATTATCCATGCTCACAGACAGTAAATTATGAATTGGTGAAATGACAAATTGCCTGACTATTTCTTCTATGGGAAGGGTATCTGATCCAGACCATTGACTCCGGAGTCAATTTGGGGTCATGATGTGTTCTTAGATACAATCTTGACTTGCTTAATTCAATAGTTGAATCAAGTGGTCAACATAACGAGAACTAATTGCTGCACACTTAGAGAGTGTGAAGGTGATATAGTAGTTGGATGAAATCCAAATATGAGGGAGTTAATTCTCGAGAATGGAATGTCACGAGATTAGTGGAATCTCGGGTTTGAAAGCCCTCACTTAGAGAGATAATACCTCTGCTTAGGGCCGTGTAGGAACATGCCATAACGCATTGGGATGCGTGTGACCTATCATCACTTAAGGTGAGGGCATTTCATTCATTTCATAGGATAGGGTTTTCTCAAAAAGTATGGAAACCACCAAATGGATGACTCTTATGAGACAGGGGTTCATGAGAAAGGTTGTTTTCTCTCTAATCTCCAAGAAGTGTTCTAGAGATTTTAAGAGACCCGGATTTTGGTTTTCTCTTTGGATCGGGACTTGGCTAGCATCGGGACCCTTTTCGAAACCCTTTCCTTAGAGGTTATCGACTCCACTCTTCATGTGGATACCATCAAAGGCGAACCTAAGACTTGGTTCGCTTCGATTAATTGCTGCAGACCAGCTCGGTTTTGGGCCAAACCTGACTAATCGTACACACTTCTCTTTGTTGTAGAACCGGATTTGATGCTACAAGGGGTCCTTGATGGGTTTTAGTTAGGATATTTTTTGTTTTTCGTTGCTATCGACAAGTGTTTCCATCTACAAAACCATACGTGGTATTAAACGACCTTGTGTACGCCAAGTATTGTGTTGAGTTTTCGGTTTTTTGGCACCTATGTTTTCAAAAGTTTTGAAATGAGGTTTTTTACATGAAAGGTGTAGATCCGGTGTTGTTATTTATGTGTATGGTCATGAGATGATCTAGGATGGTGAATGAAGAGAACAACTTGGGAAGTGAGTAAAGTCCCGAATATTGGATTTTTCAACTTTCCGTCGTTGGAAAACCAAACAGCGTTCGCGGCGTTTGGCGCTGATATCGTGGCGTTGTTCATCGAGGAACCGAAAGAGTGGCGACATTTTCGATTTGACGTGACATGACGCTGACATGATGTGACGTGGCATGACATGATGTGGCGTGACATGATGTGTGGTTGAGCGCTCCCAGCGTCGTGACATAAGGATGTACGTCGCGGCGTGAGGGGGGCGACGGAGTGGGGTTTTGAACCCTCGCCTTGTCCCTTGACGTCGAATACTACTAGTGCCTTGTTCATTTCCTTTCGTTTATGGTTTGCACAAGTCTAAGACACACTACTCTTATGTGTTTGAAATAGAAATGTGTGATTAAGCCCGAGCCCAGATTCGGCTTCCCCAAAATTTCTAGAATCATGGTTCAAGCCATATTTAGAAATTACCTATGAGAGAATTTTGGACCAATATGTCCTTTTGGAAATCTTATGGTTCCAGAATTTGAATCGGGTTATGGATTCGAGAGTTGAACCAATTGGAGGATAAATCGGGTTTATGATTGAAAGTTTGAGCAGGGTTCATGAGTCGAAGATGTTGAATCAGATTTTTTCAAGTGTTGAATGAATTGGATGTAGGACAATTTTAGTTCAAGTGTTGAATTGAGGTTATTGTTCAAATGTTGAACATAACAAAATGGATCAATTTTATTTCAAGTTTTGAAAAACCTTTTAATGTGCTTTTAAAATCATGGGGTACCATTATCTTCAACTTTCAATGGATTGCATTAGAGAATGCATGTTTAAGGGTGTATGTTAGCATGATCGATGATTATGAACTTGCATAATGGTGATTGGGCATTACGCATTTGATTATTATTTCTTTTTTGGATAAATAGGGCATGTGTGTCCCTGCCTCTCTCTATTTTCTCTATGTACTTCTCTTCTCATCATCCCAGCCTCAAAATATAGCAGGAGTTATTCTTATTAAATGCATAATGAATTAGATTACACATGATTATGATAAGTTGGTGAAGATGCAAAAGGAGAAAGAAGTATGAAGAAAGGTACAAGAAAGAAGACCTTGAAGATTATAAAATTTAATTTATTTTAAGAAACTGTAATAATCATGCATATCCTTAGGTTGGACCTAATAGTCAATTCCATTATGGCTCATGGAATTGATTTTAGAATATCCCATAACCATGTCATATAGTTAGGTAAATATCCTTTTAATTTCATGAGATGAATGGATAATGCATGCTAATAGATGAGACTTATCTAAAGAAAACCCTCCATTATTAATATTAAGGTTAACGTCTTCCACTAATATGGTGTGAACTAGAGTTCCTTTTGGAGATTGAGGTTGTTGGGTAAACTCAAGCCTTCCTCCACAAGAGCATGTTCTATCAACGGAAATGAGTTTTCTTGATCGTGAACGGCCTTAACTAGACTCATTAACTTTTGGGTAAACCCCGAGGTTAATGTTGGATACGAGTTGTAGTTGGGTCGATTAATACAAGATATACCGCGTATCATGAGTTTGATAACTTGATGATAGTGCAAATCAGTTGATAACCGCAGATTCGATAGTTAAATCCGGATTGCAAATTCTAGAATATTGATAATATGGGTTGTTGGGTAAACCCAAGGTCACTCGAAGTGATATTGAATTCCTTAATTGCATACGCTTGCAATTGGTATGAACAAGATACCTACCTTTTTGACCCGAGATAGCTTGTTTGGTAAACCCAATGTGATTCTCGATGATATTGGATATCGACGTGCTAGGAGAACCTCCATATAGGTTCTCTCGGATCAATAGTGAGGGCTATGGATTCACAATAAAATAGTGGGAGCCATAATGCGTAATTATCAAGCCGTAATAATTATGCATTTTAAGTACAATATAATATAATCTCTTTTTACATCTAGGTTGCAAGAATCGTAACATGTCGACCACCGTTAAGTTGCGATCCATACTAGATCTGATAAATTAATAGGGACCCGATTTCATATGGGCGCTAAGGAACTTGAGAATTGTTCTTAGGAGCATAAAAGATAGCTATGTCATGATGCCCCATTCAGTATCCCCATATGTGGAGACCGGATATGTTCGAAGCACATGGATGGCGGTATCATTTCTTGCATGTGTCATGCTTGCATCTATAATCATAGGGGCTTGAAAGCGGCGTGGTACATGATAGCATATGACATAGTCGCCCATCTAAAGGTATTTAATGGCTTGGCGAGATCACGAAAGGTTCGAGTCTCAAAATGCTTTTTGCTCCAAGATGCAAGAAGGACATCTCAATACAATATACATTTAAAATGCATAGTACATAAACAAGGTTGGATCAACTAGGTTTTGGTATAGACTGATGAATTAAGTATAGCCCTAAACATTTAATTACAGCACTCATTATTTAGGAGTTGCAAACACCAAGTCTTATCCTTAAATCTTCGAACTTGTTTTCATGTTGTCTTTAATATCAAGGGATTAGGGTCCTTAAGTCTTCCAACTTGTTTGTCTGTTATCTTTAATATCAAGGAGATTAGGGACGGTATTTTCTACCATCCACTGAGGATGGTCTCTACTTAGAAGGATATGAGTATTGTGGTAGAAAATGACCATTGGAAATCATGCTCATTAGAGCTGAATTTGTAAACAACTCACTTTCTCTGATAAAGTTAATATGTTTCTTGAATCTAGATCATTAGGCCCTCATTAATATATTTTTTCAAAACCAGATTGTTCCTTGTTTTTACTTGAAAACCTTGGACAAGGTTAAAATCTTTAGGAAAGTGCAGTTATTGGATTAGCTAAATTGATTGGACATATTTTCCTTTGAAACCCTAAGCATAGTAGCGCCAAAGATTGTTGCTAAATAGGTGGATCTGACCAATCAAATCTCTAGGAATTACATCATCGTTCTAAACGGACTCTTCACTACTTTTGGGGCGATTTGTACGAAATCAAGCTTCTTTGAAGAGTTTG
Organism: Tetrastigma voinierianum; assembly: GCA_016808115.1. Classification (NCBI taxonomy): domain Eukaryota; kingdom Viridiplantae; phylum Streptophyta; class Magnoliopsida; order Vitales; family Vitaceae; genus Tetrastigma; species Tetrastigma voinierianum. The sequence continues at coordinate 18,777 of JAEQBH010007098.1, forward strand.
TATCCTTAAGAGTCATCATTCATAGCTTTGTTTAATGTCATTGCTCATAAGCGACTTTGGAGATCTATCCATTGCTGCATTTGTTTAACGAGAGAATTTACCTTCAACGTAAATGCTATCTACTTGAGGCACACCTCATCCAGCGTACCCTTAACAACTTACTTTCTTCACTTACATTTTCAACCTGAGTCACTGGGAATGCAATTTGCTCCTCCTCAAATGGATTTAAAACAAATTCCCTTTCATCTTAATTATGAATAAATCACTCTCATTTGCATATTTAATTAGATAATAATCATTGTTAAATAATCCTTTATATCCTTTGTCTGACGGTTGATCCACATAACAAGTTCTGATCTGTAATAAACACATCTGACACATCGGTGATTAACTTAGTACCATGAAAAGTTGGGACAACTATTGTACACATTGTCCCCTTGACAACAATATACTCACCATCACCCGCCCAAACCATTGATGAAGTGATTTCCACACCATTCTTTGAACATGCTCTTGTTGTGTGCCATATGGTTGAAGCGACCATTGTCGATGAGCGAGTTTTTGAACTTATCTTTGGTGACAAGTGGCAACAGACAAGTAATCTTCTTCCTGTTGATCTACTGTTTTTACCTCTTCCTCATTTTGTTGCCTTTTGTTCCTACAAATAATAGCTTCATGCCATATTTCTTTGTGATTAAGTGGCCCCCAACATCCTGGTCTTCTCAAACCTTGGAAAGGTGGATGACCTTTGCTTGTTACAACTGCGGTAGGTGATGTGACCTTCTACCCATCCTTCCATTTCAGTTGCTGATTATGCACTAGTACTACTTTCTTTCTTCTTGTTCTCCACTTGCTCTTGGTTGCTCCTCGATGCTTAGCTGCTCGGTGCTCATACATTTGTTGTGCCTTCTCTCCTTGAGACTCCTTTACTCTTGTAAGCGAAAAACACTTAACAATTATGCCAGAGAAATTCTTGACATGTCCTTGGTATTTTCAAGGATAGTGATGGTTCCTTCATACCTTTCAGAAATAGTAACAAGGATTTTTTCAACTATTTTGAATATGTGAATTCAAATTCGAAGTCTCACTCACATTGCAATTCCAAAAGTATGTAGTATTCTTTAAGCTGGTCGAGGACTCCATTGTTCGGTTCAGATTCCACTAAGTTTAAAATTTGCATACCTTTGATTCTCACGTCTCCAGCCATACTCCATTTTTTAGGTAATCGTATCTCTTAGTTGACTTTAGAGACATGATGTGTGAAGATGATGGGAGTGACTGTTGTAAATAAACATGATTTTGCCTTTGATTTCTTGGTTTTCCTTTCTTTATGTACTTTCATTTGAGCCATGGTGGGATTTACAGAAAGTACAGGAATATCATATTTCTCTTCAACTGCTTCCCAAAGATCCAGGGCTCCCAAGTAAATCTCCATTCTAACTACCCACATCTCATAGTTGGTTCCATCAAATAATACCAATTGTTAACTTTAAAGGTAATAGAAGACACCAATGAGGAGAATAGGCTGAACAAACGGGAGAAAAGAAAAGCTTAATTCATTATTTAAAAAAAACACAACAAACTTAGGGTTTAACCAAAAAAAAAAAAAGTTATAATAAAGGACCTAAAATCAAGCCATGACAAAAAATAGAAATCCAAGCACCCCTAATCCCACAAACAGAACTCGTCAACAACTTAACATAAATATTAAATGCTATATCAGTCTAAGCTTGTTTAATCCTAACAGTGCAGCTGAAGTCACTTTTATTTTTTAAAATGAATTTCCTTCCAAGTTTTTATGGCATATCCGGAAAACAATCATTACAACTCCCTTTTCATTTAGCTCCCAAAAGGAAAGAAATATTTCATGAAAGTCTATCAAATAACATTAAATTTGTGAATCTAACATTATTAATATTTTTTCTTGAAATAACTTATTTCGAACGAAAATATCATTCTCTATTTCATGTATTTATATTATTTATTAAAGATGGATAATTTTACAGAAACAAAAGGAGAATTTTGTCAAAATTAAATGAAAATTTGATGAAAGATAAAATTTTCAAATTTGGGTTTTCAAATATTATTTTAATCAAATCACCAAAAATTAAAAAAAAGTCAAAACTCGGCGAGGAAAAATATTAGATATTGCCTTTGCTGGAACTGTATTAGTTGACAATTGACATGCTGGAAAACTTTATTTGGTTGGCGTGCGGAAAAAGTTATTGAATTTGAGATTGCACATCTCTTGTCAATGTTGTCATCAATGTAATCAAGAATGGTAATGAATAAGAGTATTAAAAGACCTAAATTTTGAATTTTGAAAATTTCACCTTAATCTTATTTTAAAAAAAATTTTATTATTATTATTTTTTGTAAAAATAATAATTTCTTTTAAAATATACATACAAACACATAAAATGATAAAATTCCTTTTTGTCAAAAAATAAGTTATTTCTCAAAAAAAAAAATAAAAATAAATGGGAGATTTAGATGTTGTAACCAAATATTTCATAATGGAATTGTATTAGGGGAAATTGTTTTTCATTGTGTGTCCTTCCTTGTTTTATCCCCATGGAATAAGTCCTGTATTTATTTCCCTCCTGGGGCACATTCTTGGAAACTTTCCGAAAAATAATAAAAAAATTAAAAATAAATCTTTAAAAAAAATATAGTTTGAAAAATAATTCTACATATAATGTAGTTTTCTCCACGTCATATTAAAGCTTTAAAATGTTCAAAATTATGAAGGTGTCTTTTCAAAAGACAATTTCAGTGTTAATTAAAAATTTTCAAAAATATAAAGTGTCTCTTCAAACGACACTTGCAGAAATAGTGTAAATGTGTCTTTTAAAAGACATTTTTAGTTAAATTGAAAATTTTCAAGAGTATAGAAAGTGTCTATTCAAAAAACACTTTCCAACAAAATAAGATAATAAATGTGTCTCTTTAAAAGATACTTTCAATGTAAATTAAAATTTTCCAAGAGTATGAAGGTGTCTCTTCCAAAAGACACTTTCAATGTAAATTAAAAATTTTCAAAATTATACTTTGTGTCTCTTTAAAGACACTTTCAAATATATAGTACAAATGTGTCTCTTTAAATATCTTTCAGTGTAAATTGAAAATTTCGCTAATTATAAGGTGTTATTAAAAACACTTTCCAATGAAATAGTGAAAATATATGTACTGAGAAATATCGCCCAAAGTGTAAATTAGAAATTTGAAATTTTAGAAAGTGTCTTTTAAAGAGATATTTTTTAAAAATGTCTCTTTAACAGACTTTTAGATGACACAAACTCTATTAGATTTAGAAATATTTTTAAACCTATAGTATTTGAAGGGTTTTTTAAACTAGGCCATACAAAACCCACACATTCTTAAATCACCTCAGTAGACAGCGGAGTGTGTAAAGCAATGATGGAGAAAGATGACTGGTTTTCTCTACCAGCTCTTGTGCTAATTGCAGAAACAGTATATTCTAAGTTTAGAGATGACTTTACATTTCATCTTTGGTGTGGAACCTCACATCATCAGTTTGTTACTTTCTTCTTTTTTTGAAAGATTATTTACTTTTTCTTATTGCCTTTGAATCACCTTTGAATAAGGAGTTTCCAATTGTGAATAATTTTGGATTGTTACATAAAAGGTTGAAGGAGCGGCGTTTCGGGATGGGAGGACCCCTAGTATCACAGGATACCTTTGTTCATGTTTGGTAAGCTTCTTTCACTATAATAATTATTACTCATTTATTAAAGATATTTGGTTTAAAGACATCAAATAATTTTGAATTTATTGAATATAACATGTCATGTTTTCCAAAAAATAACTCATTTTGAACAAAAATACCATTCTTCATTTCATGGATTTACATTGTCTCTTAAAAGAAGTATTATTTTGCAAGAAAATAAGGACATTTTATCAATATTAGGCCCGAAATTGATGTAGGGTCAATTTAGAAATTGGGTTTTCAAATTATCAAGTGTTTACTCAGGTATAGCTTCTTTGCAAGGAACATCAAGCCTTCCACCGGCATTAATAGAAAGTTTTCTCTTTATGGCCTTGTCATCAAGCTCTTAGTTTGTTCCTTTTTGTCTTTCGGTAAGATATTTTTGTAAGGTTGGAGCTCACAGTGTGTGCTTTGGAAATTTAAACTAATCTTTTAAGAATTTATGATACTAATTATAAAGAAAGTCATAAGGAGGACTCTCTTTTGTTTTGATTTTAGTAAGTAAAGACTTATTTGATGTAAAAAAGAGTTCAAGATCATGAAACTTGGTTCCAAATATTTTCTACTATATCTTGTGTAACCCAGTTAGAAAGTATTTTGATTTTGACTTCCAGAAAATTGGGCAAAACATGAGTTTAGTAGCCATTTCTTAGAGATAAATACAAATGCTAGATACTTGATTTGGATAATCGATTGTCCAGCCAATTTCAAGGCCATCCCATGCCATTTCTTGGAACATAGCTTGTGATCATTATCACAAATACAAAGTCGAGTTCCCGCTTCTTTTATATGATATTTTGTTGGAATAATCATGGCATGTTAAACCTGAGGGTAGCAAATTGGTCTAAGGCCTTGAAGTTTAACGATGGTCACCGGTTGAATCCTCTAGGGTCACTAGAGGTTTGTAGCCATTAACCGGGGGGGTCCTATGGGATTAGTCGAGAATGCGTGCAAAGCGCTTGGTCATCTCACGGTTATCAAAAAATAAAAAAAAATCTTATGGCATGTTCATCTTCTGATTAGTTTACTACTGAAATGATGGCCCATTTGTTAAGTGGATGTTGTGGGGTATACCTCTTGATGCTCACTTATGAGACGGTATGTTCTTTATTGGAACCATTTTTGTACAAATGATCTAAGTAATTTTAAGACTATAAATTTATTCCCGATGCATTGTATTTCTGTAAGCTTGTTTGGTGCTTCCTCTACGTGTGCATGTATTTTTGAAGTAAGATGTGAAACTCCTTAGTTGGAGACAGGGCTGAAGGATACAGTTCTCCATTTAGGTAGTCTCAAACTTATCCCCAGTAAGATCACGAGCTATAATTCATGTTAAAGAGGAATAAAAACTTGGGCACTCTTTGATTCTACGTACCGGACTCTCAGTCATGATGTTATTGTTCTATAAGATGGAAGAGGACTTGTCAAGCCAAAGGGTTTAACATATTACAACAATCTCATCAATGAACTTATCAACCAAGGTCGGATCATATATTCTGTCAGAAATGGAATCGATATTTTTTTGGTTATCTTTATGGGATCAGTGGTACTTATCTTTTCTTTGATAGACAATCTAGAAAAGATTTTAAGTCAAATATTCCTTCAAATTTGATATCTAAACAATGGTTTACAAGCTCGCTTCTTCCAATATTTCTCCCTTGGATCTAGCAGGAATCCAGCCACATGTTTCTCTATTTCATGGCGACACGCCACTTGAAGATGAGTATGAGGGATGGATTAGTCGAAGGATTGTGTATTGTTCTCATCTCTATCTTTCAAATTTCACATTTTATGCTTGGCAACATGCCCTCCACCAAGAACAAAATAAGCCATCAATGAACGTTTTTCTATGTGGATGCGGGGAAAGACTTCCTGAATATCTTGTGTATGCTTAGAATTTAGCGATAGGGTTTTGTATTGGTCCACCATAAATGAAGGCAATATATTTGCTGTTGGTGGCTATGATAATTGGAATCGCACCCCCCTAAGCGATGCTCTCCTCCTTTTGGAAATTGTCTAAAGGGAACTCCCTCAGCCAGAGCCATACATTCTTGGACATCATATGCGGTTGGCACATGCATCGAACACTTGAGTATGCAAGGGGGAAAAATATCGGGTATTACCTCTGACTTTCCAAATCGATTAATGAATGTATGCATCTCCTCTCAACCATGTGCATTTAGCAATAAGAGTGTTCATCGGCGATACGGTTTGTTGAAATCAATACTTAAAGTAAAAATTTGAATCTCGACCTTAACTTTTGTTTGGCATTCATGCATTACATAAGAAACATCAAAAGAAATTTGTGATTACTAACTTTGATGTGGTTCAACAAGAGAAACAACATGTGGATTAGAGTAGGGGCAAATGTCTATGCCTATGTGGACCCTACCCGATCCACGGGCCGGCACGACTCGCTTTTAAATGAAAAGAAAATGTGGGTTGATTTTTGAATTTATTAAATCCGTCCCCGAGGAGGAACAGTTTTTCTTTGGAGTCGCCACTTACTTTTTTGTTGTTATTTTATAAAGGGGAAAACCAAGTAAGAACAAAAAACCCCAATGACTCCAGTATGGAAAAAGCGGTCCCGCGAAACTAGATTTTAGTGCAGGATCAGTTACCTATCGGGAAGGTACCTCATGTGAAATTGCTTCCCTCCCAGGCCTTCGGTCTCTACTAGTGAATTGGGTATGTGGAGCATAGTTACGGATGAGATAGCACCTTCATTTAAACATACAACTGGATCAAACCAACCTGGTGGTATCGCGTACTTAAAACACTCAGCAAAGAGGCAAATGGCGCGTGCACACATGGTCCTAACCAAATGCAAGAAAGTTAAGTTGCACATTTTGAGCATACGATAATTTCTCAAAATTAGATATCAAAGCAAGGAAGCCAAGAGAAACCATACATGGCATCTCAGCCTGTTAGTGCTACCACTCTTGTACGACATATCTATTCATCCGGAAGAAACGGGCTCAACAAAACACTAGATTATTGGTGTAACTAATCACCTTGGACTGCGTAGATCGATTCTTAAGAATCCAAGTGGAACCATTAACTAAACTAAGCCCCATTTCGGACCTGCTTGTAGCCTACATTGATGCAGAGCGAATGGTAGGACTCCTGAGTCACGGGCTTCAATTAAGCCCAATCGGACGACCCTTACAAAACTTCAGTGGTGATCGGTTCCCCCGATCGATCGTCCGGGTTGAGAACAATTCTGAAAATTTTCAGAACAATTCATATAGAGTAAGAAACCAAAAAATACAAACGGTGTGAATTTCGACACGAATGACTAGAAACTAAGCGCAAACAAAACAAAATGCACAAACGATTAGGCTTGGAACCCAGTAGGCTGTTCATCGGTTTCCCGGCCGATTCGTAGGTTGAAAGAGCTACCAAAAATTTTCAAAACCTTCCTCTGAGGTTCAAGAATCCAACAAAACAAATCAAGTAGAAAACCCCGACTATGAATGGCGAGAATCGCTCGACACAAACGGCGCAAAGACTGGCTGCTATTCCGGTAGCTGAATTCAGTGAATCGGCTGATCTAGTTTCCCAACCAGTTCAGCTGGTTGAGAGGGGCTCTCAAAATTTGTTAGAACCTTCCTCAAAGAGTCAGGAATCCAACAAAACAAATCAAGTAGAAAACCAACTCCGAATGTGTAAGACCCGAGAAAATTCTAATTTTCGGAAAAATGGCTAAACGGTAATTTCGATCAAAACCCGAAATTTTTCTAGATCTCGGATAATGAAACGGACTTCACCTTTGGAATCGTCTCATGAAATCTAGCTAACACATTGAATTTCGTCGAATTCCAAGACAATCGGAATTTCATGTTTTTTTTAAATTTATAGAGTGTAAGTCTTAGTAAAGCGTTTGAGAGACATGTGATGTGACAAAGGTCACCCTCTTACATGTACTCTTGTGACACATGTTGCAAGATTAGAATGATGGAAATGGAATGGCTTAAATTAAGCCCAGTGTCAAATCAGAGCAAGGACTGGTGTGATTTTGGAAATGTTTAATGATAATAAGACGAAAGATGAACAGTATTCATCTTCTCTAAAAGACCAAAAATCGTGCAGTAGGCGGGAATGAGAAGCAGTGGGTGAGTTTTGTGATTTTTAGAGAGAGAATGTGTGCCTTCTCTCTAGATTTTCAGCCATTCGGATTGTCGGTTCTCAGCGAACCCAAAGAAAATAAAGGCATTCTCTGTGGCCCGAGGGCTGGCGAGCGCGTTTGGTGGAGTTCAGGCAACTCCAAGTAGGGATTTTTCCTACTTCTTATTCTTTAGCTAGAGCCATGTAAATGGTTAGGAATATTCACGAGGCTTGTTTTGTAGTAAAATTGATCTCAAAGTTTTGAACCGGCGGAGAAAATTCCTATTGTGGCAAGTGAGCAGTGCCGAGGTTTCCTTTGTTCATGTGAATAGTAACGTGAATGTTTTTGTGTGAATTTTTATGATGTTGAGTGATTCAAAATGAATAGCTTGTGTTTGCTAATTAGCCCAAGTGAGCTAATTTTGGTGTTATTGATGTGAATTTAATAACATGATTTATGTGATTTAATTATGTTAATATATATGCATGTGAATATATTAGCATGAAGGTTTGTAATTGGCATCATGCATTCCATATGCACTGGGGCACCCTAGAATATTAGGAGTGAGTGCATGACATGAAATGAAACAAAAACGAAAATGTTTGTAAAAGGAATTTCGACGGAAGATTTTCGAAGAATTGCCTTAGGAGAGGCGTCCAGCGAGATCACTTCGGATGAGGACCATGGCCCATTTCGGAGAGTTATCCGCTGGTCGCCTCGAGAGAGTATTCGATATGTTTCTAGGAAACTTCATTTAGTAAGTTTTAAGAACAAAAAGCTTTTGTTGTGGCTTGGATATTTTACTCGCATATTGGCTTAGGCGTGTGTGAGGGAGTCGGTGAGGACTCGAGACATGGGTTTGGGCATGTAGACATTCGAGTAGGTTCATGAAATTGCTTGAATGTGATTGTTTGTCATGCATGTGCACTTAGGTGGGGAGTAACCCATGTAGGAAATTATCTCTATTGGGCTGCTCACTATCGAGGATCCTACTTCGGTCTGAGACGTCGGAAGGCGGCACTTACTAGAGGCGCGTGATAGAAAGCCCAGACTTGTGGCTTTGTGTGTTGTATAACATGTATTAAATTTGTGAATTTTAATATATGTTTGTATGAAGAATAGTAATTTATTAACTCTTGAATATTGCATATAGTTGATGTATTTTGTGAGTATTGATCGAGGACCAGTGGCCATTATTTTACTCGCATGTGAACCCTGTGTGGTCATTGTAAACTTGTTGGGACAGGTTTGTACTTTGGGTAGAGCTCCCCGTACAAAGGAGACTCTACCCGATTTTCGTGAGAGGTGTCGGGTTACCCGACATTCAAGAGTATTCCGCGGGTTGATGGGTTGTCAACGGACACCCCGGTTTTGGGGCGTCATAGAATGGTAGGCAGAAGCCTTGGCTTGGCGTAGACCCAGCTTGCTATTCTAGCAAAAATGGGTCAGTGAACTGAAGATTTAGTTTCCCAACCATTTGCTTCGGTTAGAAAGGCTCTCAAAATTTTTCAGAACCTTCCTCAAAGAGTCAGGAATCCAAAAAAAACAAATCTAGTAGAAAACCAACTCCGAATGACTGAGAATCGACACAAACGGCGCCAAAGACCTAAACTGATGTTCCAGCAAACTGAATTCAGTGAACCGACTGATCTGGTTTCCCAACCAATTCAACTGGTTGATAGAGGCTCTCAAAAATTTTCAGAACCTTCCTCAAAGAGTCAGGAATCCAACAAAACAAATGGAGTACAAATCCAATTCCGAATGGCGGGCGGCTTCGCGTAAAGACCCCAATGCTATTCAATAAACTGAATTCGATGAGGCAGCGATTGGTTTCCCAATAGTTCATAAGTTGAGAGAGGCTCTCAAAATTTGTCAGAACCTTCCTCAAAGAGTCAGGAATCCAACAAAACAAGCGAATTTCATCCAGGCTACGAATGATGAAGCAGACACAAGCGATGTCAGGGAGGGGTATAGTTCCAATCTAGGGGTGGGTTAATGGGTGAATCGGGGGTTGTCAGACTTGTTCCAAACATCAGAGAGGGTGTTTGGATAATTCGATAATACAAGTTGATGTGTCTTTAATATATGTGCTTAATTATAAAAATAAACAATTTGATAAATAATTAAATTTCATTTGATAAATAATTAAATTTCATGAGAGAATAAGAATCCAAATTATAATTCTATTTGTAAGTTCAAAATTCTCTTTGTAAATACAAATAATGACATAAAAATTCATCCATTTATTATTAATTTATTAGTATAATTGTTAACTCACGTAAGGATAATTATTTTTATTTTATACGTGATATATCCAGTGTCATATAGTATCAGGTATCCACGATTTTGAAATTTGCAATGTCCCGGAGTGATCCCATTTGTGTCATTATCCTGTGCGTATGCGTGTCCATGCTTCTTAGTAATTTCTACTTCTCCGTCTAAGTTCTTTCAGACGGAAGAGGACCTGTCAATCCAAAGGGTTTAGAATATTACAATAATCTCATCAACAAACTAATCAAGCACGATTGAAGACGATTTCAATCAGAAATTGAACCACAAGTTACTCTCTTCCTTATTGATCTGCCACAGGCACTTAAAGATGAATCTTTGTGGGGTCGGGGCGGATGAAGAAAGGATTCTCCACCTCGGCGTTGACTAACTCATGTTTTGTGGATTGGTTTCCATTTCATCCAATGAAATCCATCCAGAAAAAATCAAACCCTTACATAAATAGGCTTGAAGAACATAATCAAGCAGAATTCATGAGATTAGAAAGAGTTCTAGAGATCATTCTTTCAATCACAGAGAGTTGAAAGAAAATGTGTGAAAAAGTCGAGGTTATCACACCGGGGAGAATGGCAAGAAACATAGTACTTCATAGAGACAATACTGAGAGGATTATGACCATATCTTGGGTGTGTGACATCTTGTTTCAATTTTAGTGAATTATTTTCTCGGATTTGCCCCGTGAAGGTTTCCCTCATTCTGAGAGTTTTATCACATTATATCGGGTGTCATTATTATCTTCCATTCTTATTATTTGAAGATTGGCTTAGCGTCAAGAACACTTGTCGAAAAAAGAGTAAGGTGATCGAGTGAAATTGGGCATATTGACTAGTTTGACATTGATATAGCTTGACTTTGGTAGGTCAAATTGGATGATTCCAATTGGAGAAGAAACCTTAGAACTATAGCTTCCAAATGAGTAGAAGGAACCATTACCAATTTATGGAGTTAAGACCCTAGAAATCCCAAGAAAGTTGAGTGATCCGATTATTTGGAGCATATCATTAGTTTGGCATTAAAATATCGTAACTTGAGTTGGGTTATCCAAATGAGATGATTACAATTCCTACCGACGAGGAGGAAAACTAGCATTGAAGTCGAGTTAGGGTGGAATCAAAGCGGCGATTTTGGTTTGTTCTCAAACTCTCTCTTATTCTAAAATATTTGAATGAATTACAAAACGATTTGAATTTGAAATGATTGACAAAGTGCTGTTTTGAAATGATTTGTTTTAAGTGATTTGAAATGATTGCTTGTGAAAGCGAATTTGCATAAATTTCATGAATGTGAAAATGTATAATTATACAATGTATATAAAATACTATTGTAAATTGTATTGAATGACTTTAATGCCCTTAAAAGAATGTTAATTCAAATTAGTTCAGATAAATTGAATTATATCAATAAGAGTCGAACAAGCGTACTATTGTGGCATACTGTCAAGTAGCCCGACGGGGCGAGTATGGTAGTGTATACTGACCCAAGGAATTACATATTTTATATATATATATATATATATATATATATATATATATATATATATACATATATATATACTTTGACCTATTGTGATGTGCGATGAATAGTTATCCTATGCAAAGCATAGGTTAAAATTCGATATAGGCAAAATGATAGCCAGATTGAAAAGTGCACGATTTGTGCTTTGAATGATTTTTTCTTTCTTTACGCCCTGTAAGTACATAGCTTGAGATGGCGATGAATTGTAATTTATTTATTGAATAACTATATAGATACGTGTTATGCTGCATTGGTCATTGAAAATTGTACAAAAGCATTTATTTGCAATATTTATGTTTCGATTTAAAATGAAATGAAGAGATAATAGAAATTGTATAGAACCATTCAGCATGAAATGTGGCGATGTTATTTTATCAATGCTTGTAGTCACTAGAGTGAATGGGCTGCAGTGAAGACCGCTCAAGCATAGAGCCCGCATCAAAAGCCATTCGGAGGAGAAATAAAAACTCTGTGAGAGCCCAGCATTGTGAAATGAATTGACTTTTTGTATAAAGTATCTTGTAGAAAGAGTTAAACTCTATTCTATTTTGTAAATGTTTTTAATATTGAAAACTCTGATAAATTTGTAAATGATGGTACAAAATTTGGGGTTATCCCCAGAAATGATGGGTTTTCATAAAAATGTTTAGTTTGCAGGGAAAAATGTTTAAATGTGTATATTTTACGTATACCCGATGAGTCTTTGAAATCGTTTAATTATTGAAAATCTGTGACATTTGTATTCAAATTTTTTGTATTTAGTTGGAAATGAAAATGAGGTCCACTTCCCCGTATCGGTTTCGGATCATGATCGGGTGCAGTTGATATGGGGCGTGATCGGGATCTTACACTTAAGTGGTATCAGAGCCATGGTTTAGGCGGTTCTGCAAATGATTTTTGAAAATGGTTTAAAAAAATGATTTTTAAATTGTTTGGAAACAATTTTGACATGCATTGCATTTGCATATAAAAAGGATAGCGTAACCGATGATCTTTGTTGATGCTTAATAGAGTACAGCAATTGATAGTTTAGGACCCCATAGAGATTCGGAGGGCTAAGGGAAGACGCCTAAATGTCTTGCTAGTGTGGATGGTGGGCAAGCATCCCATGCTCCATCGATGAGGCTGGCCAAGGTGACGACGGGAGGTGCTATGGATATCCTCAGGCGAGATAGCTCGAGGGCCTTGCAAAAGCGATACAGCTTTGCTGCGGTTGTTCCTCGAGCGGTTGGCCATAGAGAGAGATAAGCGAAATATCGGCCCATGGATTTGCTTGGGAAGAAAGATGATGAGCCTTCCATGGCGGAAAATTGACTTGAAATAACTGAATTAATGCTACGAAAAATGCATTGCGCACCAGAGGAGAACTTAGAGTGTGTGACTTCTTTACTACAGGATGAGGCTTATCAGTGGTGGCTTTAGTGGCCCAGGCCCCGGGCCACCATAGGGTATTACATAGGAGTTCTTCTGACGGAAATTCGAGAAGCAATATGTAGTGCATTTATTTGGCTTGTCTGAGCCCAGAGAGTTTCATAATCGAAGCAAGACGGATGCGGTGTGACAGAATGGGGAATTCACCTGGTTGAAAGGCAAGTATCGCTCTGAAATACTAGTTCTTGAAGAGAGAAGTGTAAGTAAGTTTGAAAGATGGCCTCAATGATTATATTAGGACCCATATCCACGGGTTTTGCCATGATGACTTTTCTATGATTGTGACATGTGCCTTGAATGTAGAAAGAGTGAAGAAGGAAGAGTATCAAAGAAAAGAAAGAAGACAGGGTAAGAAAAACCCCGGCCAATCATGTTCTTTTCAACACCAGAGTAAGAAATTTAGAGGACCACATGATTCTAATCTGCCTACAGCTCAGGGATTAGCTCACGCTACCGGTAGTAAGACTATTATGTCGGCACGATCAGTGCTGTACACAAGAGAGAGGTTCTTTAAGGGGACTAGTTTCCTTTTGCACACTTTGTGGGAGGAGACATAAGGATGAGTGTTGGAACTAACGAGGTGCTTGTTTGGCTTGTGGATCAATGAGCCTGAGATAAAGATTGTCCTAGAGCTCATTCCTTCACATCACCTTGAATTTGGGGAATTACGGTTTCAACGAGTATAGAAGAAGCGACAAAGGACAACAAAGAGTGTTGCATCATAGATTCTTGTAGAAGACAAACCACAGAGACAATAGACGAGACAGGATGCTTATGCTCGGCTAGAGCATATGCAATGAAAGCGATGAAGACAAAGATGCCTGGATGTGATAGTTGGTAAATTTTCTATCTTTGAGACTAATGTATATGCATTATTGATCTAGGTTCAACCTATTCTTATGTTTACTTCCATTTTGAGTTTGGGTAGTCTCTAGAAGAGTGGCTTAGGAGTGTGATATTTTGGTGACAATCCTTGGGCATAGTGTCATTGTGAATAGAGTTTATAGAGATTGCCCCATCAGAATACGAGAGTATGAGTTTCCTAGAGATTTGATCGAGTTGTCATTTAGAGAGTTTGATGTGATATTGGGGATGGATTGGTTGTCCCGACACCAAGTGGTAGTTGATTGTAGAATGAAGAAGTGACCTTAAGGACAGGAGTTGCGAGTGACTTTATCGGCGAGAGGTCCAGGCCCTCTCTAATGTGATATCCGCCACTACTACTAGAACAATGGTTCGAAAGGGGTGTGAAGCCTACTTGGCGTATGTGATAGATACAAAAAGGGCAGAGTCTAGCCTATTAGACATCCCTACAATTTGTGATTATCAGAACATATTTTCGAAGGTTTTAGGGTGCCTCCACGGAGAGATTGGGTTCGCAATCGCGTTGTTCAGGTGCCACTCAGGCATCCATGGCTGCGTATACGGTGGCTCCTTTGGGTTAAAAATTTAAGGCTTAGGTTCTTGAGAATTGTTAGAGAAACTATTTATTCGTTCAAGTGTATCAACATGGATCCACCAGTGCTCTTTGTTAAAAAGAAAGATGGTACACTTCGGTTGTGTGTGGATTATAGGCAACTGAATAAGATGACAATGAAACGAATATCAGATTTTAGGATTGATGACTTGTTCGGTAGTGAAAGAGCAATCTTTTCGAATTGACTTACGTCTGAGTATCATCATTGAGTTAAGGATCACGGATGTGCATAAGGCGAATTCGGAGCAGCGGTATTGACATTAGGTTTTTTGTAATGTCGTTTAGGTTGCGATGTCTCCAGCGGCTTTCATGGACTTAATGAACCATGTTTTCCGATCGTATGTAGATCAGTTTATGGTGGTGTTTATAGACGACATCCTTGTGTATTCAAAGGATTGGGAAAATCATGATACACACCTTCGGGTTGTGCTAGAAACCTTGAGAAAGGAAAGGTTATATGCAAAATTGAGTAAATGTGAATTTTGGTTGAGAGAAGTGTCTTTCCTTGGACACGTTGTATCGGAAAAGGAATTGAGTGGATCGAAGAATGTAGAGGTGATTATTGAATGGAAACCGTCGAGAAATGTCACGGAAATGCGTAGTTTCAGTTGGCGGTTCTCTGAAGGTTCGTTAAGGGGTTTTGATGATTCATTTTTATGATAAGTTGCTCACAAGAATGTGAAATTTGAATGGAGTGAAAGTAGCCAAGCCAGTTTCGAAAAGTTGAAAGCATTCTTAATTGAGGCATCGATTATTACTCAGATGACCTATGGTAAGGAATATGTGATTTTTAGCGATGCGTCATTAAATGGACTCGAATGCGTCGTTATGCAAGAGGGTAAAGTGGTAGCTTGCGCGAGGCGTTGAAGCGCATAGAAAGAATTACCTACTGTGATATGAATTGCGCTCTTGTATTTGCGAAAATATGGAGACATTATCTATCTGTGGGGAAAAGTGTTTCATACAGATCCACAAAAGAGTCTTAAGTATTTTCCTGTGAGAACTTAACTTTGAGACGAAACATAGATTGATGGAATTGATTAAAGATTATGATTACATGATTTATTATCACCCTATAAAGGCCAATGTAGTGGTTGATGCGTTGAGTAGAAAGTCGAGTCTAGCGCTGCAAGGCATTGAATGCTCACTTGTCGTGTGAGGCGATGGTGAATAGTGCGAGAGTTAATAGTTAGGTAGGTTGTTGAATCGGAGTCTTTAGGAGAATGATGAAAATTTCTACCATAGTGAGTTAGATTGGAGAGGGAAAAGGAAGCGAGTGTTCCGTAAAGGAAGATAGATCCTTATATTATAAAAGATCGGGTTTGTGTAACAACCTTGTATTAATTGAATTGAAGAAATCCGATACGAAGAGGCACACAGTGGATCTTTTGCTATGCATCCAGGTAGCACAAAGATGTATCAAGATTTAAAGGTTTAAAATCTTGAGGTGAAGTGCAGAATGAAAAGATGTATTAAATTTGTGACCAAAGTGTATGGTTATTGTCAAAAAGTGAAGAAAGGCCCAAGTTCCTTGGGATTATTGCGGCCCCATTAGAATGCACAGTGAAATGGGACCGAATCACCATGGATTTTATGGTTGGGTTACCATTGAAAGGAGCATGACTCAGTTTGGGTCGTGGTAGACCAATTGACTAAGTCAGCTCACTTCCTACCAGTGAGAACCGACTATTCACTTGACAAGCTGATAGAGATGTACATAAGTGAAATAGTTTGATTACATGGGATTCCAATATCCCTCATTTCAGATAAGTCAGGGGTTCACCTCCAGTTTTAAGAGAAAAATTACCCAGAGGTTTGTGCACTTGGTGAATAGTGATCCAAGTGTTGGAAGACATGCTAAGAAGTTGTGTGATCAACTATTAGGGTAGTTGAGATAGACACATTACTCTAGTTGAATTTGTGTATAACAATAGCTTCCAGTCGAGTATTGGAATGGCGCCTTACGAGGCTCTCTACGGAAGGAAATGCAGAACACCATTGTGTTGGACCGAGGTTAAAGCGAAGAAGATGTGGCTGAGTTTGATTCAAGAAACCGAGGAAAAAGTGAAAATGATTAGAGAAATATTGAAAGTGGCCACAGATAGACTAAAGTCTTATGCTGGCATGAAAAGAAAGGATGTTCGTTATGAGATCGGTGAGAAGGTGTTTTTGAAAGTATCGCCTTGGAAGAAGGTAATGAGATTCGGGAGAAAGGGCAAGTTGAGCCCTAGGTTCATTGGGCCATATCAAGTGATTGAAAAAGTGGGTCAAGTGGCATACAGATTTGCCTTACCTCCAGAGTTGGAAAAGATCCATAATGTTTTTCATGTGTCAATGTTAAGGAGGTACATGTCAGACCCATCACATGTAGTCTCTTTAGAGACGATTGAGCTTAGACCAGATTTGACGTATGAAGAGGAGTCAGTAGAGATGTTGGCTTGAGAAGTGCAAGAATTGCGGAACAAGAAAATCCCACTAGTTGAAGTGCTATGGAGGAAACTCTGAGATCGAGAGCCACGTGGGAGCGAAGAGAGTTATACGACATCAATATCCTACTTTGTTCAATGAAGGTAATTTCGAGGACGAAACTTTCTTAAGGAGGGGAGAATTGTAACGCCCTAAAAATACCCTAACAGTTTCAGAACATGTTTAGGGTATAAAATAAAGTAAATGAAATTTTTCCGGAATTTAAATCCTAAGAACGAAAAAAAAATATACAACTTTGGAAATTTTATAGGAGCGAATAAATTTGGTAAAAAATATCAAATGGGGACCCAGGGTCCTAAATGAGGAAGTGTAGTGTTAAAAATATGAATGAAATGAAATGAATGTGAAATGAAGCTTTAAAATGAGAATAATGAGAAATGGGAGATTAGTGTGTAAGACGAACAAGGCCTTATGAAAGGAATTTTAACTTAAGACCAAATTTGGTCTTGTAAAAGAGAGCATAACTCTCATTTGTGCATTTTGGGTTTGGAGAAAGAGAGACATGGATTGAGAGAAGAAGGAGAAGAAATTGTTGGTGATTTCTTCTCCATAAACAAGAGATGAAGTGATCAAGAAGAAGGAAGAAATAAGAAAAGAGAAGAAGAGCTTAAAGGTAAGAGAAACTAAACCCTAACATTTTTTTCTTGTGTTTGGATTTGGGGAAAAACCCTAATCTTATGTAAAGGTGATTTTGATTGGTTGTAGATCAGTTTTGGGGTTGTGTTGGGTTGATTTTTGAAGTGTATTGTTGATTGGTATTGATTTGGATTGGTTTTGAGGAATGTTTGTAAAAGGGAAATGTTGGGTTTTCAAAGGAAATGCTGTCAAAATCCCTGTTCTTGTTTTGGCTATAGATTAAGTTATAATCATCCAAATGAAGTGATTCTAATTGGTAAAGAACCATAAGATATAGGGATACAAATGTATAGAATGGACCAAGAGAAAATTGTATCACTAAAGCTCCAGAATATGGGCTTAAATGTGAGTTCGGGTAGCTCATGGGTATGCTCTGTTTTTGGTGTACTTGTGGTGTTTTGGCCATAAGTTGAGTTTCACTCATCCAAATTGAGTGATTAAAAATTATGGGTAAACTAGACTTCTAGGGGAATAATTTACTTGAAGGAAGTGTAATTATAATATAACCACAAAGTGCCCATAAATATGTCAATGTGGAGCTATGTACAGTGTTTTCAAGTAGAGTAGTCTAGATGTAAATGCAATAACTTGGTTTTGGTAATCCACATTGGATGATTCAATTGGAGAAGAAACCTTAGAACCATAGATTCAAATGAGTGAAGGAAACATTACCAATTTATGGAATTAAGACCCTAGAAATCGAAAAACACAGTGGGTGATCCAGTGAGCTGGGCATATCGACTAGTTTGGCATTAAAATGCCTTAACTTGAGTTTGGGTGATCCAAATTGGATGATTCCAATTGGAGAAGAAACCTTAAAACCATAGATTCAAATTAGTGAAGGAACCATTACCAATTTATGGAGTTAATACCCTATAAATAGAAAAAAACAGTGGGTGATCCAGTGAGCTGGGCATATGGACTAGTTTGGCATTGTCGCCGTGGCAGGGGTTATCAAATAAGATGATTCCAATTCATATTGAAAATAGAACTCCTAGAATAAGCGACGCTAATATATGATTGTCATTGCATTTGAATAAGGGGCTGAGGAGAAAGCCCGCATTGAAGTCGAGATTCGAAAGATTTGAATCAAGCGACAATTTTGTTTGTTCTCAAACTCTCTCTCTATTTCTAAAATATTTGAATAATTACAAAATTATTTGAATTTTGGAAATGATTGACAAGAAAGTGTTGTTTGAAATGATTTGTTTTAAGTGATTTGAGACAAATTGCTTGTGAAATAGATTTATAAGAAAATTTCATGAATGTGAAAATGTTCTATTTGCATACAAATGTATATAAATACTATTGTAAATTGTCTTGAATGATTTTAATGCCCTTAAAAGAATGTTATAGATTAAATTCGGAGTTAAGGATAAATTGGTATATCAATAAGAGTCGAACAAAGCGTGCTATTGTGGCATACGTCAGTAGCCCGGCGGGACAATATGATACTATTAGGACGGGTTCAAATTCTCAGCTCTTTGGTGATAAATCCACATCTCTTGGTCGACGAATTGTGAACCACAAAGTTACTCTCTTCCTTATTGATGCATACAGGCACTTAAAGATGAATCTTTTGTGGGGTCCGGGCCCCGAGATGAAGAAGGATTCTCCACCACAGCTGTCGACTAACTCATGTTTTTTGGATTGGTTTCCATTTCATCCAATGAAATCTATCCAAAAAATAAGCCACTACCATAAATAGGCTTGAGGAACATAATCAAGCGAGAATTCTATAAGATTAGAAAGAGTTCGGAGATCATTCGTTCGATCACAAGAGTTGAAGAAAGAAAATGTGTAGAAGCAGTCGAGGGTTATCACACAGGAGAATGTAAGAAACATAGTACTTCAGAGAGGCAATACAAGAGGATTATGACTATATCTTGGGTGTGTGACATCTTATTAATTTTATCTGTAATTAAGTTATTTTCGGTTGCCAGTGAAGGTTTCCACTCATTCTAGAGTTTATCATGTATATTAGTATATTCTTATCTTCCATTATTTTTCTTTGAAGATTGGCGCATCGGTTCTGTCGAAAGCAGTGGGTGATCAGTGTTTGAACATATCGACTAGTTTGACATTAAAATGCAGTAACTTGACTTTGGGTGATCAGGTAGGATGATTCCAATTGGAGAAAAAACCTTAGAACTATAGCTTCAAATGAGTAAGGAACCAAGTACCAATTTACTGGAGTTAAGACCTAGAAATCCGAAAAAACAGTGGGTGATCCCGATTGTTGAGGCATATCGACTAGTTTGGCATTAAAATGTCGTAACTTGAGTTTGGGTTATCCAAATGAGATGATTCTAATTCCTACTGAAAATCGAACTCCTAGAATAACCGACTAATATGTGATTGTCATTGTATTTGAATAGGGGCTAATGAGGAGGAAAACTAGCATTGAAGTCGAGATTCCGAAGATTGGAATCAAAGCAACGATTTTTGGTTTGTTCTCAAACTCTCTCTTTATTTCTAAAATATTTGAATAATTACAAAACAATTTGAATTTTGGAAATGATTGACAAGAAAGTGTTGTTTGAAATGATTTGTTTTAAGTGATTTAGGACAATTGCTTATAAGCAATTTGCATAGAAAATTTCATGAATGTGAAAAATGTTCTATTTACATACAAATATATATAAATACTATTGTAAATTGTATTGAATGATTTAATGCCCCCTTAAAAGAATGTGCTTAGATTTAAATTCGAGTTAAGGATAGAAATTGGTATATTAATAAAGAATTCGAGACAGCGTACTATTGTGGCATACGATCGTAGCCAATGAGACAATATCGGTAGTGTACACCAACCGAGTACATATTTTATATATATATATATATATATATATATATATATATATACCGACCTACAACCCGAAGTAATTTATTGCGGTGGTCGTTATCCTATGCAAGCATAGGTTAAATTCGATATGGGCAAAATGATAATGAGATTGAAAAGTGCGATTTGTGCTTTGAATGATTTTTTCTTTCTTTACGCCTATGAAAATGTAGCTTGAGATGACCAATGAATTGTAATTTATTTATTGAATAACTATATAGATACGTATTGTCTTTGCATTGGTCATTGAAAAATTGTACAAAAAGCATTGTTTTATAAATGTTGCATGTTTCGATTTAAAATGAAATGAAGAATAATAGAAGCTGTATAGAACCGTACAGCATGAAAATGCTTAGCGTATTTGTTTATCGATGCGAGATCTTAGGAGTGAATAGGTACACGGTGAAAGGCGCCTGAAGCATAGAGCGGCGTCAAGCCATTCGGAGGGAGAAATAAAACTCCATGAGGCATGCATGAAGTGGGTGGCTTTTGTATAAAGTATCTTGTGAAAGTTAAACTCGATTCTATTTTGCTTAAATGTTTTAATATTGAAAACTACGATAAATTTTGTAAATGATGGTACAAATGTGGGAGTTATCCCGAATGATGGGCCTTAGCGAAATGTTTAGTTTCCACAAAATATTTAATGTATATTTTCACATTATACCAATGAGTCTTTGAAATGCGTTTGACCTTGAAAATATATTCAATTTTATTGAATTTTTGTATTTGGATTGGAAATGAAAATGAGGACCGCCTTCCCCCAAATCTGGTTCGGATCCGTCAATCAGGTCGGGTTAGGTACAGGGCGGCGATCGGGATCTTACACTTAAGTGGTATCAGAGCCATGGTTTAGGCGGTTCTGCAAATGATTTTTGAAAATGGTTTAAAAAATGATTTTGAAATTGTTTGTAAATGATTTTGAAAATTGTTTATGACATACATTGCATTTGCATATAAAGGATAGCGTGACTACGATCTTGGATTTTTATGTCGGTCTTAATTGGTACTTGATGGATGACCAGGGACTCATCAAGGTGAGGTTACTCGAAGTCGCGAATAGTCTGCAGTGTGGATGTTAGGCAAGCATCCCATGCTCCATCGATGAGCGACCAAGGTCAAAACTTAGCGGGAGGTGCTGGATATCCTCGGCGGATAAACCAAGCCTTATAAAGTGATCTGACAGCTCAGTTATTCCTGGCGAATCAGCCGCAGAGAATGGCAATATCAAGCCCATGGATTTGCTTGGGAAGAAAGATGAGCCTTCCATGGTGGAAAGTGGCTTGAGAACTGAATTAATCTTGCGACAAATGCATTGCAGCCTGAGGAGAGAACTTAGAGTGTGCGACTTGTTTTACCCCTACGGGATGAGGCTTATCGGTGGTGGCTTTAAAGTGACTAGGAGCTGGACACCGGAGAATTATTATGGGAGTTCTTCTGCCAGATTTGGAAACAATATGTGGTCGCATTTATTTGAGCAATACAAGGCAGGGTTCCATAATGACAAACGGATGAGTGTGACCAGGAATATCGGAGGGATTCACCCAGTTGAGCAAGTATGTCAGAAATGCTATTTATAGAAAGAGAGAAGTGTTGTAAGTTCGAAAGATGGCCTTAATGTTTATATTCGAGGCCCATGTGTAGTTTTTTCCATAATGAAAGCTTTCTAAGATTGTGACATGTGCCTTGTATGTAGATAGAGTGAAGACAGGAAAGAGTATGAAAGAAAGAAAGAGACGGGTAAGAAAAACTGACAGTGTTGAGTTTTATCAACACGAGTAAGAAATTAAGAGGACCACGGGGTTCTAATCGCTCTGACTCAAGGATCAGCACGGGTTATCGACCACTAAGACTATTATGCAGAGCACTAGTCGGTTGCTAGTGCACTAGGAGACAACCGGGGACTAGTTTTTATTTCTGCGACCAAGGCAGAAATGAGGGCTTCCGGTTGGCCAAATCAGGCGAAACCGGGGGCCTTAGTTTAATTCTTTTATTTTACATTTTATTAAGTTTCTTTCAAAAGTGTCACGGCCGAATCCTCGCTCGGCAGAGATCCTCATTTGGACAGAAGAGTGAGATTAGAACAGGCCAGGTTTACTCAGGCGTTTTCATTTATCTTATCAGAAACATTTATTTATGTCATTTCGTTTTAAGGTTTTTAATTACACGGAAGCATTTTCAAATGGGAGGCTCATAAACATTTACATTTCACAAAATGCAATTACAATGAAGGCATTCTATGTCTTTTTAAAATGATATTCAAAACAAAACATTAATTCAGAGTTCAACTATTTTGTTCACAAAATATCTAGCATGTTCAAAAGAATGATATGCATATGGCAGGTATATGCCTCATACAGCTTACATCCTATGACTCGCCTTCTAATGTATGCTTCCTTCAGTGCTGAAACCTATCATCAGATAAAACTACACCTTCTTTTCATGCTAGTGGTTCTATAATTCTATTCCAATATTCAATTTGCTTGTATTTAACATTAAATATGCTATTATATCAGCACTATACTCATTGCTATTCATTTTCGCATGCTTTCATTTTACAATCATTTATTATATCCTGACATACAATTTCAATGCAATAATTTCAGTTCTAAATTCAATTTATGAGATTTAAGCGTATACATAAAATCCCATTTACACTCGTCATTGTTGGTTATTTCACTTTGACTATTCAAATCACATTTCTGAAAGATTCCGTTTGATGAATCCCATCCTTATTATCATTTGGTAATGTGCTTACACAATTAACAATTCGGTCTCCCATCGCAGTAGAATCTTAGTTTGGGTGCACCCACGACATGTGGCAGTATCCTTAAATCTATCGCCATCATGACGGTTAATTCATGGTACATCCTTGAGTGGGACATTTTCTTCATGCCATCTACGCCATCCGCGAAGCGGATGCGTGGTACATCATGAAGTGGGACATTGGAAAATTCGGGGGTATAACCGTGACGGATGTCGATTAGTACATCGCCAGCGGTTCATTCAGTATATCGATTCAATTCAAGATGTAAAGAATTGACCGATTCGTTTACAATTCGATTTATCGTTTCCTTATTCATTAGGTTTCAAAATTTCAAATATCACATTTCCAATTGCCTTTTTCTTAATCTCATTTCAAAGATATGTTCATTTCATATACTCCTTTAAGATTTATTTGGTAAACTAGCAAAACCTTTGAAACAAGAATAGAGTCGAGAACAAACTCAAAAATCTTTTCCACTTTGATTCCAATCCTCGGAATCTCAATTCAAGTTTGGATTTTCACTCCTGTTGACCCCTATTCCAAAACCATTAAAGGACAATATTATTCATGCGTGCTAGCGGTTTTGGTTAGGATTGATTTTTGGAGTTTAATTCGAGTTCCAATTTCAACAAGATATATATATATATATATATATATATATATATATATATATATATATATGGATTCTTAAACTCAATGGGCTTTCCATAGAGTCCAAGAACCTTACAAACGAGGTTCGGACAAAAGTTATGGCTGCCCCGAGTTGGAGGTCTACGTAATCAAACATAGCCAGCTGGCTGACTTGGCGAGGTGTCCTGACCTGTCGAGCAGCCCGGCACCCACTATCCTCCATGGGTATAAAAATGGAATCTTTACTCAATGGAAACTCCATAGGAGTCCAAGAACACCGAAGCGGGGTTTGGATGAAGTTATGACCTTACGAAGTTGGAGGTCTACGTAATCAAACCGCAGTAAGGCGGCCTAACTTGGCCGAGGTGTTCGACGTCGAAGTTTGGCTTGAGCGTCCTTTGTCCTTCACGGGTATACAAATGGAATCTTGACTCAATCGGTTTCCATAGGGTCAAGAACACCGAACGAGGAGTTCGGGACGGAAAGTTATGACGCCAGAGTTGGAGGTCATATGTAGTCCACACCAGTAGAAATTTGTTAAGTGGCCCAGAGACGACTGACCTCGGTAAAAGGACCATAACTTGGTCTAAAGAGGTCCAAATTGAGAAATTCAAAAGCCTAACATTATCTTGACTCAATGGGATTTCCATAGAGTCTACGAACACCCAAAAAGGAGTTCGTACGAATGATTTATGATCTTTCGAAGTTGGAGGTCACATGTAGTGCACCCGGTAAGGCGACTGGGCGCGAGCTGACCTAACACCTCGGTAAAAGGACCATAGCAAATTCTAAGAGGTCGAATTAAAATATTCAAAACCTAATATTATCTTGACTCAATGGGCTTTCCCATATGGTCTAAGAACACCCAAAACGGAGTTACGATGGAAAGGTTATGACCTTCGAGTTGGAGTCACATGTGGTCACACCTTAAGCGACTGAGACGGCCGGTTACCTAACCTCGGTAAAGGACTTTAACTTGGTCTATAGAGGTCCCTAATTGAACTTTAAAAAACTAACATCATCTTCATTGATGTGGCTAATTTACGAGAGAAGGACTCGATGCGAAATTCCTTTGTACCTACCCGAACCGGTTCTAAAGTCCAGTTAATGCGTCGCATCACAATGGCAGCTTCCTATGGTTCAAATACCCAAACATTCCCCTTAGGGTGGGGACAACACCACACAGCCCATAGAGTGGAAAATAGCAGAATTGGGAAGACCTGCCTCTCGGAGTTTGTCGAAACTCCCGACTAAGTCTCATCTGAAGCCACTGTCATAAGGATGAAATCTTATACTCGCTAAAATCGTCGGTCAGATTCTTTGGGGAAATCCTAGAGAGAAGTGAGCTTCTCACTCCTAAAAATCTCTCCTCTTTTTCTCCCCCTTTCTTTTTATTTTTATTTTTATGGATGCTTACCCAATCGTATTTTAAAGGAGGAAACTTCCTCCACTCTTTCCCTCATGCCACATGCCACTTTCCTTGATTTTTTTCTTCGTTTTCTTCATTTCTTTTTGTATTTGGTCCCTCCATTTCTGATTATGTTCTTCATTTAAGTCTCCTATTATTTTCCCTTGCTCATTTATTTCTCTAATTTCATAGACATCTAAACTTATTCTGATTGACCATAGGTCCTGTTTACAATTTATATTTTCTCTTTTCACTTGGGTTTATTTAAGATTCAATAAAATTTCTTATTTTAGCATATAATCATTTAATCAATATTCATCAATAATTCCCGAAAAATACCCAGTTATTCGATATACGGAATATATAATAATTTTTATTATAAAAATTCTAAGGTATTTTTGGGGCGTTACAAGTTTCTCCTTTTTGCACACATTGTGGGAGGAGACATAAAGGAGAGTTTTTGAGACTAACAGGTGCTTGTTTGGCTTATGGATCCAATGAGCACAAGATAAAAGATCGTCCTAGAGCTCGTTCCTTCACATCACCCCGGACTGGGGGTACAGTTTCAACAGTATAGAAGAGCAACAAGGACAACAAGAGTGTTGCATCACTGATTGCGCCGAGACAAGTGACCACAGACTATAGTCAGACAGGATGCCTGTGCTCTAGCTAGGGCATATCTGATAAGCCAGTAGAAGATAAAGATGCACTAGATGTGATAGTTGGTAAATTTTCTATCTTTGAGACTAATGTATATGCATTGATTGATCCAGGTTCAACCATTCTGTTTCCACTTCCATTCCGAGTTTGGGTAGTCACCGAAGAGTGAAACCGAGTATGATATTTTGGTAACAAATCCACTTGGTCATAGTGTCATTGTGAATAGAGTTTATAGAGATTGCCCCATCAGAATACGAGAGTATGAATTTCCTAGAGATTTGATCGAGTTATCATTTAGAGAGTTTGATGTGATATTGGGGATGGATTGGCTATCCCGACACTAAGTGGTAGTTGATTGTAGAATGAAGAGAATTGACATAAGGACAAGCTGAGGTGAGCGAGAGTGACTTTTATCGGCGGAGGTCAAACCCCCTCTCTGGCATTGATGTCGCCGCTCTTGCTAGACAATGGTTCGAAAGGGGTGTGAAACCTACTTGGAGTATGTGATAGATACAAAAAGGGCAGAGTCTAGCCTATTAGACATTCCTATAGTTTGTGATTATCCGAACATATTTCTTGAGGAGTTGCTAGGATTGCCTCCACAGAGAGAGATTGAGTTCACAATCGACGTTCTTCAGGGTGCCACTCCGGCATCCATTACACCATATAGAATGGCTCCATTGGAGACAAAGGTGAAGCCAGTTGCAAGAATTGTTAGAGAAAAGATTTATTCGTCAGAAGTGTATCCGTAGAGGCTAGTGCTCTTTATTAAGAAGAAAGATGAAACGCCGGTTGTGTGTGGATTATAGTCAAATGAATAGGATGATAGTGAAAGAGCGAATATACGTTGCCGAGATTCATGACTTGTTCGACCAGTTGAGAGGTGTAAGTGTCTTTTTGAAGATTGACTTGCGATCTGGGTATCATTGATTGAGGATTAAGGATATGGATGTGCATAAGACGACGTTCAGAACGCGGTATGGACATTATGAGTTCCTTGTAATGCCGTTTGGGTTGACAAATGCTCAAGCGGCTTTCATGGACTTAATAAACCGTGTTTTCTGACCGTATGTAGATCATTTTTTCGTGGTGTTTATAGGCGCCTGACCTTGTGTATTGAAGGATGTCGGGAAAATCATGATACACGCGCCCGGGTAGTGCTAGAAACCTTGAGAAAGAAAATGTTATATGCAAGAATTGAGCAAATGTGAATTTTGGTTGAGAAAGTTACTTTCCTTGGACACATTGTATCGGGAAAGAAGGTGAAGTGTATCCAGAAGAAGGGTAGAATTGATTATTGAATGGAAACCAGCAGAAATGTCCACGAGAGGTGCGTATTTTTTCACACGAGGGTTGGCAGAGTTACTACAGAAGGTTCGTTAAGGGGTTTTCGATGACTACGAGCCCCTATCACGAGATTGCTCCAAAAGAATGTGAAATTTGAATGGAGTGAAAAGTGTCAAGTCAGTTTTGAAAAGTTGAAAGCATTCTTAATCGAGGCACCGGTTCTTACTCAGCCGACCTATAGTAAGGAATATGTGATTTTTAGCGATGCGTCGTTAAATGGACTCGAATGCGTCCTAATGCAAGAGGGTAAAGTG
The DNA here is from genome assembly GCA_016808115.1 of Tetrastigma voinierianum. Taxonomy (NCBI): domain Eukaryota; kingdom Viridiplantae; phylum Streptophyta; class Magnoliopsida; order Vitales; family Vitaceae; genus Tetrastigma; species Tetrastigma voinierianum. The sequence goes on from JAEQBH010007098.1 coordinate 46,358, forward strand.
GTGGCTTGTAAGCTAGGCGGTTGAAGTCTCATGAAAAGAATTACCACTACGCATGATATGGAATTGGCGCTATTGTATTTGCATTGGAGACGTATCTATCACGGGAAAAGTGTTTCATCTACAAGAACCGGAAAGATTCTTAAAAGTATTTTCCCTCCTGACGAGAGCTTAGCACGAGACATCGTAGATGGATGGAATTGATTAAAGATTATGATTGCATGATTGATTATCACCGGAAAGCCAAATGTAGTGTAGATGCGTTGAGTAGAAGTCGATGCAAGCATTCTGAGCATTGAATGCTCACTTGTCATTGATAAGCAGCGGTGAAATAGTGGCGAGTTAATAGTTAGGCGGTTGTTGAATCGAGTGCTAGAGGCACAAAAGAATGATGAGAAAATTTCTGCCATAGTGATTCAAATTGGAAAGGGACAAGGAACCGAGTGTTCCGTGAAGGAAGATGGATCCTTGTATTATAAAGATCGGGTTGGTGTAACTAATGATAGTGAATTGAAGAAATCCATTCTAGAAGAGGCACACAGTGGATCTTTTTCTATGCATCCAGGTAGCATAAAGATGTATCAAGATTTAAGGTTTTAAATCTTTGGTGATGCGGAATGAAAAAAGATGTATCGAAATTTGACCAAGTGTATGGTGTGTCGAAAAGTGAATTAGAGCACCAAGTTCCTTGGGTTATTGCGGCTATTAGAATACGGTGGAAATGGGACCAAATCACCATGGATTTTGTGGTTGGGTTACCATTGACGGGAAGAAAGCATGACTCGGTTTAGATTACGTGGTAGATCAGTTGACTAAGTCGCTCACTTCACTACCATTGAGAGCGACTATTCACTTGACTAAATTTGGTAGAGTTGTACAGCCACATGAAATAGATTCGGTTACATAGGATTCCCATTATCCATCATTTTAGATAGAGATCTGAGGTTCACCTCGAGATTTTTAGGAAAATTGCAAGAGGCTTTGTGCATGGCCCAGATTCCAGCCTGACATTCCACTCGTGACGGATGGACAATCGAAAGAGTGATCCAGTGTTGGAAGATATGATGAGAAGTTGTGTCGTATGAGGATAGTTGGGATATACACATTCCTCTAGTTGAATTTGTGTATAACAATAGCTTCTAGTCGAGTATTGGAATGGCGCCTTACTAGGCTTTCTACATAATGAAATGCAAAACACCATTATGTTGGACCGATTTAAGCGAAGAATATAATTGACCGATTTGATTGAATAGGAAAAAGTGAAAATGATTAGAAAGAAAGATTGAAAGTAGCCCGAGATAGACAAAAGTCTTATCTTGGAGCATGAAAGAAAGGATGTTCGTTTTGAAGGGTCGGTGGGAAGGTGTTTTTGAAAGTATCGCCTTGGAAGAAGGTAATGATATTCGAGAGAAAGAGCAAGTTGAGCCACGGTTCATTGGGCCCTATAGAGTGATTGAAAAAGTGGGTCAGTGGCATCTGATTGGCACACCTCTAGAGTTGGAAAGATCAATAATGTTTTCATGTCAATGTTGAGTGCAGTGTTAAGACCATAAGTTGTGCATATTCAAATTTATGAAACCATTACTAGAAAACTATAAAATAATCCACGACTTAGCGGTACCAAAAACTTGTTAAAATAAATATAACTTGTATGCTCATAAGAAGAATAATTTGTCACTAAACACGGATTAAGATTTAATTTGGTCTTAAAAGCGCAGTACACAGGTCGTACAAGTGATAAAGAGTGGACTGTAAATTCAGGATATAGTTCCACGTAGATTAAAAGAATTTAAAGCTCCCCATTCTGTCTTCGAGTTCGGCTATTTGAGCGTCAGTTTAGAAAATTTAGTAACCTAATAAGAATTTTAATAAGCTGGAATCCTTAATTTAAAATAAGGAAAAATTTAAATCCCTAAATATAAATTAATTTGGAGCAGTTATTCTTGGAAGTAGACCTTTGGGATTTCTCTCTTGTGAAATTATCAATTCTGCATCATAATCTAATTCTATTTTCACTGAGTTAAAATAAATTTGTCGAGGCAAGGTATTATAGTTTGGATTCCCTCACTCCCCAACCATACTTTTCTTTAGTGAGATTCATGTTCATTTCTGAATCATGATTCTAATCAATTACTTGTAATTAGAATGTCTCTATAAGATTTGGGTATTTTTCTTTTTAAATACTTCATACCCATTTCTTATGACTGCAAATTTCTTGCTTCCTAAGACAGGGCAATTGCTAGATTTCTACAAAATGAATGATGTCTCATCCTTAAGATCTGAAAGAGTTTTCCCTTTCCTTGATTAGATCTCATCTAACACGGGATCAAGATCATTCCTCCAGATTAAGGAAAGATCTCTAATTGATTAAATTGATATATCTCTCGGCCCTTCTCAAACCGCCCAGGCAAATTGATTTTATCTAAGTAACCTTTCAAAACTCAATTAGTTCTTCAATATTAGTCACTTGTACCCAGTAACTGTCATGCTCTCGGGGAATCTCCATCTGTGTCACTGAGGGCCTCTTGAAAATCAAAAGCGGGGGCTGATAGTCATTTCATTGGTATTAGCTCATAAGATTAGGAGCAATTAATTCTGACATCACCGTCAAATAAATTCAAAACCCTCGACTCAGGAAATTTTTCTTCTCATTGTGCGAGAAAAGACCGTAACTAACATCATATATTTCTAGCATAAGTTGTGTTCTCAAGGCGGATTCACAGTATACAACGAAATACCGATTAGAAATTCCGCATGCTTTGCAATCAACTGAAGAAATGAGTTTCCATAACATGCAGGTTCATTGAATTCAAACAGTAATTGTAAATGAATTTCCAGGATTTAAATTTAACTAAAACTTTGAACAATTTATGGTTTGGATCCATTAAACAAATTAGCAGTCTACGCCAAATCTAATCTACGAAGAAAGAAAAATAAAAGAAAATATATATATATATATATATATATATATATATATATATATATATATATATATATATATATATATATATATATATATATATATATATAATACACAAGGAATACTCGACTCCTCAGGTATACGGATTTAGGTAGATCATGAAATTTGTGCCTAAGCTTTAAAGTAGTTGTTTCTATTGATGACCACTAAAAGTTTGGGCCTTAAAATTGAGGCTATGTGTGAATCCACACAAGAATTATAGCCCATATTTTGCCTTCTGTCGTGACACAGAAGTTTCGCTGACAAGTTTTGTGTCTTGTTGCGGGTTCTTGTTGTAGCAATGCATCGCGACTGAAGATCTTATATTTCCCTTCTTGCTTTAGTTGCGACATCTTATTTTTGTTGCGGCCGTCTTCTTTCTTTAAGCATGATAGCACCATTGCGATAAAGTTTCCTTTGTCCATGACAATGGTTTGTGCATTCCCTTCGAACAGTTATGTCGCGAGCTCGCGATAATCATGTCGCGACCACGGTTTCGATTGCAAAGCAAGTTGGTGTCGCGACCCGAGTTTTCATGTTACCGCGGCATCTCTGTAGGTTATGTTCTGACATTGTCTTGTATTATCAGCGTTTACATCGCGACCCGCTAAAGTCTTTACGCTGACGAGGCTTGTTGCCCGCGAGATTGACTTCTTATCGTAGCTTCGTTCTGATGTTGCGACATGGCTTCTTAGTGTTGTCAATATTTCTTTATCGCGACCGGTTTCATGTCGCGACAAGACTCTTCTGTGTTCAACTTACTCGTTTTGTCGCGACCCAGTTTGTTATGTTGTGACAGAACTTTTTTGCATTGTGTTGAATTCTTTGTCGTGACATATAAAAGTCTGTCGCAACCTCGTTTCGCTATGTTCAACTTATTTTTGTGTTGCGACATTAAGATCCATGTCGCGACATAGACTTATCTCCTCAGCATGAAGTATGTTGCAATGTTGGGTTCCTTTGTTGCGACCAGGCCAATTCAACAAGTGAGTGTCATTTATAGCGACATAAATTTTCTTGTCATAGCGAACTATCTTCTTTCGATGATCTCTTACGTACCGACCAGCTCCTCCATGTTGCAAGAGTCGATTAATCGACAAAGTAAATTTATGGCGACATAGATTCTACATATGATCTTTCATTATGTCCTGACATAACTTCATCTTTGTCTCGGTGGCTCCTTCCGTTTCTGTCGCGACATCTTTGTCTTTGTTGCGACATAAGCTCATTTAGCAATTTTTAAGATCTTGTGTTGCAACATAGAAAATATTATTGCGACATAGATCTGCCCTTCTTGGGCATTTTCATGACACAGAACTGCAATGGTAAAAATTTGTTGATTCTTCATTTTCTCTTAACTCTTCTTTGAAATTTCTCCGCTTTTGAATTAACTCCACTTAAAACACAAAGTTTGTAAATATTCCATAATTTGGCATTAAAACAGCTCTGAAAATACTAAAAACAAGCCAGAAAAATGGATTAAAAGTAGATGAGTTTAAGACTCATCAAATTCCCCCAAACTTAAGAAATGAGGCTTCTAAGAGTTCTTTACTGGGCTGAAACCTGGGCAAATAAGAGTTCTTTACTATATGATTAGAATAAGGGAAGGGTTTGAGGCTTCTAATTGCTATTTAAATGAAAAAACTAGACAATTTGGCTCAAATCTGGAATTATAATATATGCTTATGCATATTATGAGGGTAGGCTTGAAAGGCTCAAACTTCCAAGGATGGCCTATATCACTTCCTGTTAGTGGTATTACCTAGGATTTCGCCTTAACTAATAATCTAACAAGTTCTAGGACCTTGGACTGCTTGACTGTGATTGAACCCGGAAGATGTCCCTAATCCTTCACAATTTGTTAAGGAACATTTTGGCCAATGTCATTGTTTTGAACTTTCACTGACCTTATTGTTTATACAACGAGTTCAAAATTCTTATTTGTCTTTATCTATTTAATACTTTCTTCTCATCTGAACCTTAAACTGATTCCAACACACATGCCTTCCTTTCAATTCATTGGGGGCACCCCGCAATTTCAATTACACTTATTGTTGGATTGTTAGTAGTTGTTATGCGATTCAAAACATCAATTTATCATACCCAATTTCAAAGCCATGAATGACATCAACAACTTAATTCGCTCCAATCCAATGTATCCAGACGATTCACCGTCGTTGACGACACATTTTTTCACATCGATTCATTCATTTATTAAAAACAAAAAAAATTTAATCTAATAAGCAATTAACAAAGCAAAGAATTTCACACGAATCATTCAAAAATTGTTGTTGATCTTTATTAAGAGGGATAGTTACAATTTTGGTTTGGAGAAAGAGGCTACAAGGTTCATCTCCTTCTTTTGTAGGATTTGGGAATTTTTTAGGTTAGGAGTTCAAGGTTGAAGTTAGCTAAAGATGGAGAAACTTAGGTAAGAGATGTTTGATTTCTCTTTCTCAGAGTTCTTCCTGTTCTTGGGAGAAATGATCATTGGTATATTCCACCCGAGTGATCAATTCATCTTGCCTCATACCTATTTGATTCATGGTTCCTTCAAGTTCAGTGAGCATAGTGTGCATGTTCACTAAATTTGAATTCCTTGATCAATTTGTCTTTCACTAATTTTTGTACATAATTATTGTCCATCTCTAACTCCTTGTCCCTTTTTCTCCATACGCCCCAAATTCCTTGAAGCTGTTCCTTATGAGATCTCAGATTGCTTGCATGCGGCATACTACGCTTCCATGCTTTTTTCTTCTTTTTCAAAAGGTCATCACATGCTTCATCCCTTTTTAGTTGTTCATTGCTTAAGAAGGTATTTATCTTGAATCCTAGCCTTTGCATTAATGTTCTTTCTCTCCCTCTCCATTTCTTATTCAGCTCTTCATGCTACCTTGAGTAATTGTTCCCCATATTTACTCTTCTTGGTCGGCTTCAAAGAATTCTTCTCTGATCCTCTGTTTGCTCCCACATTTTCTCTCTCTCCTCCATTTATTTCTTTATTGACACCAGCATGTTCATAATCTCTGCATTTCCTTCATTGCTCCTTAAACATTACTGGCACGGTTGGGAATAAGTTCCACCACATCGGAGGAGGGAGTGTCATGGACTCCTTCCGTTCTGCATTTCGTCCTCGGATGGCAGTTGGCCCCCAATTGGGATTTTTTCCATCTAGTTAAGTCTTCTTAACACAGGGCCCCTCTGCTACTTCCATAATTTCCATCTCCTTTGTTTTTCTGCTCTTTGGTCCCTTGATTACTCTTGTCAATGTCAAAGGAGAAACCATAGGACAGGTTTCCTCCTCTACCCATATCCGCTTTCCTCCCGGCGAAACACGAGAATGCAGTGATAGTTGTTGGATAGGGGATCGATCCTTTCATAATCTTGTGGAAGGTTACGTTAGATGTTTCAATAATTTTCCCACGTCAAACTTGTATCCCGAGTAGGGCATACGAGAGAATGAAACTCATTCTCCCTTGTTGTGCTTTCAGTGCTTGGTAGGAATAATAACGAGCGATAAAATGAAGCCAGACCTTGGCTATTACATTAGGGATCCCCATGGATGGATTCATGAGGATTTTTCTTAGTTAGTTCCATTTCCTTTTCCTCCGAGTGAGGAAATCGACAATCTTGTCATGATTGGGTTCTTCAAGCGATCTTTTGGAACTTAGATCCGTTTCTTAGGATCTTTGATTTATAGAACCTCATTGATCATTTCATAACCATAGAGACCCATTACTCCTCGGCATTATCACAGGTCCTCCTCCCATATCTATCATGTTGGAATAGAACTCTCTGACTACTGTAGCAAACCCAGGTGGTTTGTGCTTGCAGAACAAACTCCAGCCCCTTTTTTCGATTATCGGCAAGCGGTGAGATGAGCGTCACCAGAACCGCTTTCTCCGATAAACCTTTGTTGCTCAAATTCTTTTCCGGAAAAGGTAGGCTTCATACGAAATGAAAGCAGTTTCTTACCTTCTTTAGCTTAACTCAGCTATACTTGTCGATTTTGGAGAACTTAACGGTTATGCCTCAATAAATGAATGCTTCTCTTCGTGGGTCGCAACAATTAATGATTAGGTCACATCAATATCTTTTAAATTTACTTGTGGAATTTATTTTGTGACCCTAAAATGAAAATTTTCACCACATTCTTTAAAATTCCCTGTCACGACACACTTTAGGTTTGTCGCAACAATGACTCGTCCTGACAGTAGAAAATTTTGTCGCGACACATGTCATTGGACCCAATAAATGTCTATAGGTTATTATTTGGGTCGCGACAAGAATTTTCCTATCGCGACAGAGATTTGTTCTACAAACTGAAAAGTGGGTCGCGAAGGAGTTTGAAGTTGGTCGCGACATTGTTTCTATTGCCATTTACTTTAGTTTAAAATTTTTTGTTGCAATAGGAAAAATAGGGTCACGACATTATATTTTAATTGAGTTACATCCCACGTAGGAACTTTTAATATCGCGACTAATTTTCTTATAAATTGTCTTAATCAATCAATTCCTTATTCTGACAACCCTTTTTCCTCACATATAAAATTAGCCACCGCCTTACAAATTTTATTGTCGCGACCGAGGAATTTGTTTCCAGTTTAGCAACTTAAGCGCCTTCAATTCGATTAACCACCTGACTCAAATCAATTTCAGATTCAAGCATTGTGAAGACATATTTAGCAGAAAATTTATCAATTCAATTTTAAACAACTATCTCATTCAAACACATCAACATAGCATTCAAACAATTGTGACAAACTCCCCCGAACTTAAGATATGTATTATTACCGTAAAGTTTAGGGAATGAAATACTCCTTTACGGCCATTTTACGCGCAGTCGGTTTGAGCGTTATTGCTTTATAATAAATTTGAGTCGATTATGTTATAAATGCATGTCAGCTCAAAAAACTCTGCTTGAATCAAAATTTAATAATCCAAAATCATAAAAAAAAAAAAAAAAAAATCAGCAGGTTGCCTCCCGAATATTTGCTCGTTTAATGTCATAACTAGACCTGGTATAAGTGTCTTCATTTGAATCATTTCTTTCTCTTTTCAAAATTTGGATCTACCTCTTATATGCTTCCTCAAAGATAATGCTTTAATCTCTGACCATTTACTTTGAATTCATTTCTAGATTCAGTCTTTAGTGTTCTTTGCTCAAGCGGTGTCCTTGTTAACTTTGTATGGACTCACTCCATCATGATTTCATTTCCTTGGGAAAGAGAGCTTGAGCACAGGTTATATAAGAGAACTTGTTCTCCTGCCTTGAAGTCCCTCCTTAGAATTTTATGATCATACCTTCTTGGTCTTTTCATATAGATTTTGGCATTGTCATAGCTTAATTTCTCGATTCTTGATTCATTCATTTAGATGATCTCTTTTCCTTAGCGGCAAAATCACAATTCAATTTCTTTATGGCCACATGGCCTTGTATTCTAATTCCTAAAAGGGAGATGACAAGGTTTCCATATACAATTCTGTATAAGGGACATTCCAGTGGGTGTTTTGGCAGCGAGTTCTATAAACCCATAAGTGCATCATCCCGGTTTATGGACTAGTCATCTAGCACTCCTTTGTTTCTCCATAATTTTCTTTATCTCCCTATTGGAAATTTTAGCTTATCCATTTAATTGAGGGTGATAAGCCAATCCCATTAGTGTTTGATTCCATGCACTCTGAGTTTGCAAAACTTTATTTGCAAAATGGCTTCATAAATCAGTGCTAAATTGTTAAGTTGCTCCAAATCTGTACCAAAATGTTCCTTTGTATAAACCCAACAATTGTAATAGCATCATTTCAGACAGATGTTCCTTCACAATTGGGATACATAATGATACTAGCTAGGAGAATGTATATATTACCAAATGATGATGAAAATTGTCATAAAGTCTATTCCCCATACATCAAAAATCTGCACCACGAATTCCTTTGTAAGACATTTCATTCTTCTGCACTATTTTAATTCTCTAACAAGCATCACAATGTTTTACCCATTCAAAACAGTCTTTGAATAGAGTAGGCTAATAAAATCCTGATTGGAGAATTTTATGGGCTGTCTTGTCTCCTACAAAGCGTCCTCCTTATGGGGATGCATGACATTTTCTATACCACCTTGTTCTATTTCTGGGACACATCTCCTTGTGATCATGTCTACTCCTCTTCTATACAACAGTGGGTCATCCCATATATATAATCTGCAATCAGTTCTCAATTTCCTCTTTTGCTGGTAGCTAAATTCATATGGCATAATTCCTGGCTTCGCATTGTAATATCAGCATACTAGGGTGTTTGTACTGACAACATCAATAGCTGCTCATCAGGAAAAATTTATGCTATTTCTTCCCTTTTTTATGTTCCAGCAATTCTCTCCAATCTAGACAAGTGATCTGCTATCACATTGTCACTACCCTTCTTATCCTTGATTTCAAGATCAAATTCTTGTGTGATGCACCATCTCGTTGGCTTTGCATCCTTTTTGCCATTAGATATTTAATTGCGGCATGATGGTCATGTATAACAACAGGACCCTGAATGCCAAGACTGTTTTTCTAAGCAAATACCATTGCTACTTGCTCTCCTTTTACGTAGTGGAAGTAGTTCTCTTGCCTCATTAAATTTTTGCAAGCATAGTATATGGCCTTGAATATCTTGTCGAGTTCTCTATCAATCGGCTCCCATTGTAATCACTTGGCATGCACATAATTTCAAACTCCATTGCTCCCGGTCGTGTAACATAATGGGACGTACTAATCTGTATTTAATTTCCTCAGTGCAGTTATGCATGATTCATAAATCAAATTTTGCATCTTTTCCATGGTTGCACAATGGTCTAGAGATCTTTGAAAATTCCTTAATGGATGCTATAAAATCGACATGTCCAGAAGCTTCTTATTCCCTTCAACTGTTGTGGGTACATGAGAGTTTATAACGGTAATCTTTTCTTGGTACTTCGATCCGGCCCGGCCTCAAATCTTGTGACCCCGAGACAATACGCTTGATTACCATGAAATGACATTTTTCCAATTCAAAGCTAGATTCTTAATATTGGCACCTCTGAAATCTTGTTTCTAAGTTTTCAAACAATCTTCAAAATTGGATCATATTCTAGAAATCATCCATGAATATTTCACCAACCTCTTCCTTTTGATCACAAATATAGAGCTATCATGTCTGAAGGTGGACAGAGCATTACATAATCCAAATGGCATCCTTCTAAAGGCAAATGTGCCATAAGGACATGTAAATGTTGATTTCTTCTGATCCTCTGGGGCTATTGCAATCTGGTTATAACCAGAATATCCATTAAGAAAACAATAATGGGAGTGCCTTGCTAACTTGTCCAACATTTGGTTAATGAAAGGTAGAGGATAATGGTCATTTCTGGTAGCAGTGTTTAGTTTCATGTAGTCTATACACACTCTCCATCCTGTAATAGTTCTTGTAGGAATCAATTCATTCTTCTCATTTAAGTCAGTGAATCCCTTTTCTTTGGAACCACATATCTGGCTCACCCAGTTATGCAGAGTGCATATATGAAGCCTGCATTTAGCCATTTAAGTACTTCTTTTCTGACTACTTCTTTCATTACTGGATTCAGCCTTCTCTGATGCTCTATAGAAGTTCTAGCATTCTCCTCCAACAGGATCTTATGCATACAGATTGAAGGACTGATTCCTTTCAAATCTTCTATAGACCAAGCTATTGCTTTCTTATATTTTAAAGAGTCTCCCGAGTTTTGCTCTTCCCGACAAGCTAATATAGCTGAAATGATAGTTGGCTTTCCCTTTTCTAGTTATAAGAGCATATTTTAAATGTTAAAATTCCTTTAGTATTAAACCTTACGAACTTTGTTTTCTTCAACCACTTTTCTTCATAACTCTTTTAGATCTTTATGCATTGTTCTGCAATACGAATCCCGAATCTTTTGATTAAAGTGGAGTTCGAGAGAGAATTTGCTTCAAAGATGCTCAAGATCTTGGAAATTCATCGTTCTCATTCATTGAATTAAAAATTACAATCGGTGGCTAGTTCGGGCGATAGGAATTTTTGTTTCTACAAATTCACAGTCAGCACTTCTAAGTTCTGGTTGCTTCAAACTATCATTGAGATTGAAATGCACTGCTTCATCTCCAACGCTGAGAGTCAATTCTATCCCATGCATAGGGCACCTCTTCAGCAATCTCTTGAACCTCTCCCATGCAGTGTAGAGACTCTCATCCTCCACTTGAACGTGATTTTCCTCTTATAGCAGCGTTGAGAGAATTTGGAGGGGAAAAATCAGCTCATGAATGCCTCGACCAGTTCCTCCCAATTATTCATTGATGCCACTGGCAATGACTCAAACCATGTGGCTACCATGTCTCTCAATGAGAACGGGAAGAGTTGAAGCTTGATTACATCTGGTCTTACTCCATTCGGTTTCACAGTGTTTGCCGTCTCGCTAAATCTCCCAGTGCTCATTTGGATCTTAAGAAGGGTGGCTAGTGAACTGATGTTGTTGGACCATTGTAATCAAGGCGGCTTCAACTCAAAATTGTTTGCTTCAATAGGGAGTTTATCACAGTAGAGTATTCTTCTTGGATGATGGGCCTCCCAGGAATTCCCCCTTTAGTAATTTGAGGCCTTTTTATGGGGTCCTCTTATAGCTAACCTTCTTGGAGATAGTCACGATCTTTCTATTTGATTATCCATACTTCTATCTCGATCTTGGTAGCTTTCCTTAGATTTTCGAGGTTCTTTGATTTATGTATTTAGAGGCAACAATTCCGCTTCTGATTTTCTATGCATTTACAATATTTTCACGGTGGAAACACCTTTGAGATCAAATAGAGTCAATGATAACAAAAATTGTATATTTATTAGGCTTCCAAAAAGATCAGTAGCTTATTCAACCATTGCTGTTAAAACTGTTTTTCTAATTTTATGAAATTTTTGTAAAACAAAGAAAAATGTCCAAATTAGCATTTCTCTCTTTTGTCAAAATATTGATTTTTAAATTCATTGATCCCAAACATGGCCTTAGCTTGTTAAAACCAAATATAACTTTTATGCTCATAAAATAAATTTTTGTCACTAAACTCAATTAAAGATTTAATTTGGTCTTAGAAAGCTGCAAGTGCACGGGTCATTACAAGTAAGTTGACCTATAAGTGGGATATGTTGAGATATTGAAAAGAATTTAAACTTCAACTTGACTACTCCAAGTTCTACTATTTTGAACGTTCAGTTTAGAAAATTTAGTAACCTAATAAGAATTTAATAACTAGAATCTACATTTAAAATAAGAATTTTAATCATAAACATAAACTAGAATTGAACCATATTTATCATTTGGGTAGACAGGTTCCTCTTGTGAAATTATGATTCTGCATCATAATCTGAAATTCTATTTTCTCTGAGTTGGAATCTAAATTTGTCAAAAGGCAAAGGTAGTATAGTTTAGATTCTCCTCTAACCATAATTTTCATTGGTAGAGATTCATGTTGTTCACGAATCCCATGATTCCTAATCAATTACTTGTAATTAGAATTTCTCTATAAGATCTGGGTATTTTTATTTTTAAATATTTCATACCCATTTTTTATGACTGCAGATTTCTTGCTTCCCAAGACAAGGCAATTGCTAGATTTCTACAAAATGAATGATGTCTCATCCTTAAGGTCTGAAAGAGTTTTGCCTTTCCTTGATTAGATCTCAGCTAACATGGGATCAAGATCATTTCTCCAGACTAAGGAGAGATCTCTAATTGATTAAATTGCTATATCACTCAACCCTTCTCAAACCATGAGCAAATTGAGGATTTATCTAAGTAACCTTTCAAAGCTCATTAGTTCTTCAATATTAGTCTAGCATACCCCCAAGTAACTAATCTATGCTCTCAGGAATCTCCATCTTTGTGTCACTCAGAGGGTCTCCTAAAAATCGAGCAGAACTGATAGTCCTTTGTGGGTATTAATCTTAAGATTGGGAGCGATTAATTCAACATCACCATCCAAAATAAATTCCAAAACCCTCTCATTTCGGGAAATTTGTATCATTGTGCGAAAAAGACCATAACTAACACCAAATCTTTCCCAGCGGAAGTTGTGTTCTCAAGAAGCTGGATTACGATATACACTAAAATGCGATTAGGAAAATTCCACTTTATGCTTGCAATTAGCGAAGAAATGAGTTCCCGACTTTTGTGGGTTCATTGAATTCAAGATAATTGTAAATGAATTTGAGTTTAAATTTAACTAAAACTTACGAACAATTTAACATTTCGGATCAGGTAAACAAATTAAGCAGTCCTACCTTCATCGAATCTACGAAAAGAAAAATAAGAAAAATAAAAAGAAAAATATATATATATAATGTGAAAGGAGTCCTCGACTCCTCGGGTACTCTGGATTTCGTCAGATGTTATTTATTTGCCTCGCTTTCCATGTTTCTATTTATAGAGCCTAAAAGTTTGGGCACTAGAGTGAAGCTATGTGTGAATCCATAAATTATAGCCCGATTTGCCTTCTACATTTGCGACCTAGAAGTTGTCGCGTGAGTTTAATATTGTCTATTTGCGAGGTTCTTGTTGTAGCAATGCGTCGATGCAGCGTACGCAACACGAAGATCTTGTGCTCCTTCTTGCTTTAGTTGTGTCACGTATTTTTGTTGCTACAGTCTTCTTTCTTTTAGCATGATAACTCTGTCGTGATAGAGTTTCTTTGTCGCGATAATATTTTGTTCCTCGAAGCAGTTATGTCCTGACTTATCGATAATCATGTCGTAACACAATTTCGATTATGTAACACGCAGGATTAGTGTCGCGACGGCATCTCTGTTCAGGTTATGTTGGAACACTATCTTGTATTATCTGCATTTCTATCGCGACCTAGAAAGTCTGTCGCGATAGAGGCTTATTGCCACTGAGCTTGAATTCTTGTCGTAGCTTCGTTCTGATGTTGCGACATGGCTTCTTGGTGTTGTCAATATTTGCTGTCGCGACCCAGTTTTCATGTCGTGACAAGACTCTTCTGTGTTCAGCTTACTCGTTCTGTCGCGATTCAGTTGGTTATGTCGCGACATAACTTTTTTGCATTGTGTTGAATTCTTTGTCGAGACATATAAAAGTCTGTCACGACCTCGTTTCTCTCTGTTCAGCTTATTTTTGTGTTGCAACATTAAGATCCATGTCGCGACATAGACTTATCTCCTTAGCTTGACGTATGTTGCAACGTTGGGTTCCTTTGTTGCGACCAGGCTACTTCAACAAGTGAGCGCCATTTAATCGCGACCGTAATTACCCTCTTTATCATGGCGGAACTTCTTCTTTCAATGCTCTCTTTTGTCTCAGCCAGGCTCCGCATCCATGTTGCAAAGTCGAGTGTGCGACAGTGGGTCTGTCCTTGGCGACGCCAGATTCTAACATATGATCTTTCATTATGTTGCAACATAAGCTGATCTTTGTCTGAAGCTAGCTCCTTCCGTTTCCTATCCACGACATCTTTGTCTTTTGTTGCGACATAGCTCATTTGCGATTTTAGATCTTGTGTTGCGACACATGTAAAATGTGTTGTGACCACGAGATCCTACAGCCCTTCTTAGACATTTGTGTGACACAGAACTATGCGACAGAAACTCTTTGCATTACTTCATTTTCTTTCTTGCTTGCTAGAAATCTCTCCTTTTTTAATTAACTCCTGCAAAACACAAAGTTTGTAAATATTCCATACTTTTGCATTAAAACAGCTCCGAAAATACTTAAAACAAGCCAGAAAAATGGATTAAAAATAGATGAGTTTAAGACTCATCAACAGGTCAGACCCATCGCATGTAGTCTCTTTAGAGACGATTGAGCTCAGACCAGATTTGACGTATAAAGAGGAGCTAGTAGAGATCTTGGCTCGAGAAGTGAAATAATTGCGGAACAAGCGAATCCCACTAGTCAAAGTGCTCTGGGAGAAACCCTGAGACCGAGAAGCCATGTGGGAAAGCGAAGAAGTTATGCGGCATCAATATCCCCAACTGTTCAATGAAGATAATTTTGATGACGAAATTTTCTTAAGGAGAGGAGAGGTGTAACGCCCCTAAAAATACCCTAACAATTTTAGAACATGTTTAGGGTATAAAATAAAGTAAATGAAATTTTTCCGGAATTTAAATTCTAAGATCGAAAAAAATATACAACCAGGAAATTTTACAAGAGCCAAATAAATTTGGTAAAAATGTCCAAATAGGGACAAGGTCCCCAAATGGGATGTAGTGTTAAAAATATGAATGAAATGAAATGAATGTGAAATGAGCTTTAAAATGAGAATAATGTAGAAATGGGGTGGTGTGTAGAGCCCCGAGCAAGGCCTTGTGAGATTTGACTTAAGACCAAATTTGGTCTTGTAAAAGGGCATAACTCTCATTTGTGCATTTTTGGGTTTGGAGAGAAAGAGAGACCGCAGTTGAGAGAAGAAAGGAGAAGTCATTGTTGGTGATTTATTCTCCATGTAAACAAGATATGAAGTGATCAAAAGGAGGAAGAAGAAAGAAAAGAGAGAGAATAAGAGCTTAAGGTAGAAAACAAAACCTAACCTTTTTCCTTATGTTTAGTTTGGGGAAAAACCTAACCTTATGTAAAAGGTGATTTTGATTGATTGTAGATAAGTTTGGGGTTGTGTTGGGTTGAGATTTGGTGTATTGTTCATTGGTGTGGTTTGGATTAGGACTTTTGGGAATGTTTGTAAAGGGAAATGTTGGGTTTCAAAGGAAATCTTTGTCAAAAATTTGTTAAAACTCATGTTCTTGTTTGGCTATAGATTAAGTTATAATCATCCAAATTAAGTTATTTCAATTGGTACGGAGACCATAGAGATAGAAGCTAAAAATGTACAGAGGTAACTAGGAGAAAATTGTAGTACTAAGGCTCCTGAATATGGGCTTAAAGGTGAGTCGAGTAGCTCACAGATATACTCTGTTTTGGGTGTAGTTGTGGTGTTTTGGCAAGAAGTTGAGCTTCACTCATCCAAATTGAGTGATTCAAAATTCTGGGTAAACTAGACTTCTAGGGGAATAATTTACTTGAAGGAAGTGTAATTAAATTGTAACCCCAAAGTTCCCATAAATATTTCAAAGTGGGCTATGTCTTGGTCTGTTTTGCAAATTAAGTGAGTCTAGATGGCAAAATGCAACTTCAGTTTTGGTGATCCCACATTGGATGATTCCAATTGGAGAAGAAACCTTAGAACCATAGATTCAAATGGGGAAGGAACTATTACTAATTTTTGAGTTAGACGATCAGAAAAAAAAGCATTCGGTGATCCGGTGGCTGAAGCATATCGACTAGTTTGGTATTAAAATGTAAGTAACGAGTTTGGGTGATCCAAATTGGATGATTCAATTGGAGAAAGAAGAAATATAAGAACCATAGCTTCAAATGGTGAAGGAACCATTACCAATTTATGAAGTTAAGACCTATAAATTGAAGAGAAAATGATGGGTGATCCAATGAGTTGGGGCATATGGACTAAGTTTGGCATTAAAATCTTTGTAACCCCGAGTTTGAGTTATCCAAATAGAGATGATTCCAATTCCTAATGAAATAGAACTCCAAGAATAACCGACTAATATGTGATTGTCATTGTATTTGAATGAACAACAAGGGAGGAAGCTCGCATTGAAGTCGAGATTAGAAGGTGGAATAAGCGGCCGATTTTGGTTTCTTCTCAAACTCTCTCTCTCTCTATTTCTAAAATATTTGAATAATTACGAAATGATTTGAATTTTGGAAATGATTGAAAAGAAAGTGCATATTGATTTATGTTTGAAATGATTTGTTTTAAGTGATTTGAGACAATTGCTTGTGAAAGCGAATTTGCATAAGAAAGGAATTTCATGAATATGAAAATGTTCTATTTGCATCTAGTGTATATATATCTTATTGTAAATTGTATTGAATGATTATAATGCCCTTAAAAGAATGTTACTTGGTTAGAATTCGGGTTAAGGATAAATTGGTATATCAATAAGAGTCGAACAAGCGTACTATTGTATCTTAGTCCAAGTAGCCCATGGGACTGATATCAGTGGTGTACATCAGCAGGGTACATATTTTTATATAGATATACTGGCCTACAGCCCAGTGGGACCGTGATGGTGATTTGTTATCACGTAGAAAGCATAGGTTAAATTCGATAAAGGCAAAATGATAATGAGATTGAAAAGTGCACAATTTGTGCTTTGAATGATTTTTTTTTTCTTTCTTTCTGCCTATGAAAGTGCATAGCTTGAGATGACCAATGAATTGTAATTTATTTATTGAATAAATATATAGATATGTATTGTCTTTGCATTGGTGGTAATTAATACAAAAGTATTATTTTATAAATATTGCATGTTTCGGATTTAAAATGAAATGAAGAGAGAATAGAAGCTGTATAGAACCACTTAAGCATAGAAATACTTAGCGTGTTGTTTTTATCAGCATGACACTTAGAAGTGAATAGTGCAAGAGTGAGGCACTAGCCTGAGGTAACGTCAAAGTCATTCGGAGGAGAAGTAAAACCCCGTGACACGAATGCATGAAATTGAATTGACTCTTTTTGTATAAAGTATCTTGTGAAAGTTAAACTCTGATTCTATTTTGTAAATGTTTTTTATATTGAAAACTCTGATAAATTTTGTAAATGATGGTAGAAATGTGGGAGTTATCCCAAAATGATGGGTCTTCCGCAAAATGTTTAGTTTCTTCAAAAATGTTTAATGTATATTTTTACGTATACCCAATAAGTATTTGAAATGCGTTTGGTATTGAAAATGTATTCACATTTGTATTGAATTTTTTTTTTTTTTTTTGTATTTGGATTGGAAATGAAAGTGAGGATCGTGTTCCCCCATATCAGTTTAGATCAGCTAATCGGTCGAATTTAGAGATGCAGGCGATCGGGATCTTACAATGTGGATGCTTGCTAAGAGTAGTTAAGTACATTGGAGACCTATCATGAGACAATCATATGGATCATCTATTTAAATATAGTTGATTGTCTCATCACAACAATGGTGCAAGTATCCTTAAACTTGGGGTGCTTAAGGATATCTTGGATGCTGATTTTGTACTTTGACCTTAATCCATGTTACCTCTTAGAGGTCACTCTTTGGATGAGGATTGGGTATAGTTTGAGGTGTTTAAAGGTAATTGAGTAGCCAACAAAGGATTCGTCACTCCTAATAGAGGGAAGGTATACCTAAGGCCTTTTGTCGGAATCATTACTCGGGAATCTCTTGCCATAGTGAAAATTCCTTGAGGTGTCTTGAGTGCACTGCTTGTTGAGTGATGAATCAGGACAGAGATCAAATCTCTTGGGCAGATGTAGTCTGGTGGGACTCTGGGATTCATCAGTGTTTTTGGACAGATGTGGGCAGATTGGTAGGACACAGATTGTGCGATGTTATGGGAAGGGGTATCTGTCTGTTGTAACATCCAGAAATATACCCTAGTAGTTTTCGGACTTGTTTAGGGTATATTATAAGCTAAATCATTTAGGAAATAAAATAGGGCAAAAATGAATATTAGAGACAAGGGTAAAGTGATGTTTACCACTTGAGGACATAAATGGCATAAATCAATAGAAGTTGATATGCAAATTATGGAATTTGTGAAAAGATGGGATACTATTATAAGGATGTGTAAGTTAGATTGATATTAATAAAGAGAGAAAGGGCTAAACAGCAAAAATGGGAAAAATAAGCCAAAAATGGGTTTTATTTGTTTTAGCCAAACATGGCCTTAAGGAAAAATCTGGATAAGAGCAATTGGTCTCTCATTTTGAGAGACCATACCGTAGAGAGAAGAAGAGGAAGAGGAAGAGAAGAAGAAGAGAAGAGAAGAAGAAAGGGAGATAAAAAAGGTATGGATTCTATGATTTTTGGTATGGATATTACATGGAAAGTGAGGATCTTATGGTTTTGTATGGAATTCTAGAAAGTGAGTTCAAACCTAGGGTTTAGTTAGGAATTGATCCTAACTCTAGAGTTTTGAATAGAGTGAGTTGAAAAACTCTAGCTTGGTTAATATAAGTATGGAGATCCTCCCTTTAGGTTGGATTCACGGTGAAATTAAAAAGCAATTGAGTTGGGTTTAGAACAAACTACTTCGTCTTCATGTTTGGTTTTGTGTATGGGTTATGACCCGTATTAGAATGGTTTGGGGAGAAATTCATGGAAAAGTTTGAAGAAAGATATGTAATGAAAGATGAATTAATTAAAATTGAGATTACAAGATGAATATGAAGGGTTTTTGTAGTTGTATATTGAGTATTGAGTGGATTTAGATTTGAAAATATATGGAAAAGGGAAGAAAAGCCACATTAAGGCAAAATCGAGGGCACATGCAGTGCAATTCGGAGTTGTCTGATGCGAGTGGTGTTAACATTTTTACTGTTTTGACCGACCCAGCCATTATTTTGGCCATAACTTGCTCATTTCTGATCTGATTTGAGTTATTGAGGTTATGGTTAAAATAGACTTCAAGTTGAACCAAACACATCCTGAAATAGGTACTATGAGTCGATTCTATGCTATTTAAATTCACTCCAAAGTGGGGTATGTTCAAGCCAATTTACGGTTGGGTTTTTGAACATAGATTAGCCAGGTTGTTTAGGGCGTAACTTTCAGTTTAGGTGCTCCGATTTGGTGATTCTAGTTGGAGATGAACCCTTAGAACCTTAGCTTCAAATGAATACAAAGAACTAGGGTCAGGTATGAAGTTAAGCCTCCTGAAAAATGAGTGTTACAAACTGTCCCTAGTGTAAAATCAGTAAATTGACTAGTTTGGCATGAAAATGTCATAACTTTAGTTTGGATGATCCAATTGGAATGATTCCAATTTCTAAGTAAAGTAGACTCATAGAGGCACAAGAATACATAAATGATGTGTGAATACATAAGCATCATACTGTACAAGTGTATGAAATCACCAATATGTAATAGGCGTGAAACAAGAAAGAAATAATAGGAAATGCAATATGTAAGATGTGTTCATGAAGCATGAATATGAAAGGCAATATGTAAGACACGAGATGCTTGATTAAGATGGGTTATGAGTTGAGACATATGATCATATGACTACCTAGGACCAAAAGAATGAATGAGTGGATGTGTCTAATTAGTGCTCACGGCGGCTCCTGTTTTAGTGCTTGGGGTACTCTGATTATGCTCGGCCTGCCTTCGGCACTTTGTTACTCCTGGTTGGTGCTCGGCACCTTAGTCTTATGTGTACCTTGAATTTACTTATTGTGCTGCTTATACCCATTTCTTATGGTGAATTAGGGTAGTCAAACGGTTATATGATAAGACTACGAATAAAGAATAAGAGTAAGATCGCGAATGTACCTCTTATCTGTTATGAGTACCTCACGGGTACTCACTGTATCTGATTAATCTCTATGAACACGGGTACTCTCGTATCGGTAAAATAAATATAAGTTTTGTAGTACCCACGGGTACTCATTATCGATAAAATAAATATAAGTTCTATAGTACCCAGATTACTCGTGTCGATAAAAAGTATAAGTTCTATAGTACCCACCAGGTACTCATTATCGATAAAATAAGTATAAGTTACGCCAATATAAGTATAAAGTCCATTAGTACTCTGGGTACTCCCATATCAGTAAGACAAGTATAAGATCAAGTAATACAAGTATAAGATAGAAATATAAGAATAAGATCAGAAGGACAAGAATAAGCTCAGTAATACGGTATAAGATCAAGTAAGACAAAGGATATGCTCACGTAGTACCGTCTGAAGATACAAAGTATCTGTATAAATATAAGTTACGAAGTACTCGAGTACTCTTGTATGCGATTAATTTTACATGTAGTCTCTCACAGACATACGTATCTAATTAATCTCTATAGTACCTACAGGTATCTTCGTATAAGCTCCGGATAATGATTAATCTACGCTAGTACCTCTCCCGAATTTATCTCGTATAAACTCAGGATAATGATTAATCTACGCCAGTACCCTCTGGTATCTCAGTATAAGCTCGGGATAAGGATTAATCTCTGTAGTACCTACAGGTACTCCCGTATGAGTATAAGATAAGTTTGATATAAGCACGAGTGTCGTCTCTTGGGACATTTGAACAAGTAGTACTTACGAACACTTAGTATAAGAATAAGTTCGCAATACCAATATCGTTCACGTAATGTCTCGTAAGCTCCCACGGGAGATCTGAGATAGATATAAGTACCAGTACGTGTATAAGTACCTCTGTATAAGCATAAGTTCTGTAAACTCCTACGGGAGATCTGAGATAGAGATAAGTACCAGTACGTGTATAAGTACCTCTGTATAAGTATAAGTTCTGTAACTCCTACGGGAGATCAAAACAAGTATAAGCTTGAGATAAATATGAGTATGTGGATAAGAATTGCCTCCCGTTAAAAGTATATGTATAAGTTCGTTATCGTATCGAGAATATGAATAAGAATGTGTCCTTCGGAAGATATGAACCAGTATGAACCTACGGGTACCTTCGCATAAGTATATGTTCCGATTGTATAATAAAGCCATGGAACATAAACCATGCAAATTTGAATAAAAGAGAATTCGACTCAGCTCGACTATATATATCACAGTATCCTACGTATGGGCTATACTCTATGGGAGATGTAAGAATTACGTTAAAAAGTCACAAGGTCTAGTAGACAAAATTATGTCAATGACATGAATAGGAACGACACGAAAGCAGAAAGTCATGAAACATAAAGAGACGAATTGGATGCCTTGCCATTGTATATGTCTAAGTTTGCTCTGAATATGATCTAACCTATTATACATTTGGATTATATGAATTCATGAAGATTTTGATATCTGTTTCTGTTATATGTTTATCATGATTCAGTCTAAATGCATGTGTATCAGTATAAGTTAGAAGATATGTTTCATTAAGCGTAAAGCAGCACGGGTTTTAATCCATGTAGGTACGGAGAAGGCGTGCAAAACATGTCAGCATCTGACTAGACTGACACAACAGTAAGGGTTCACACTACATGTAGGTTCAGTGCTCACGATTTGTAAATGTAAAGTACGAGTTTTTGTATATGAAAATGGGACTCGTATATGTGTATAGATTTTGATGGACGCATTTCCGGGTGGTAGTTCTTTTTGTATATGTATCATGATATTTTGATTATGTTATAAGATGTGGGCCATACCCGCAATTACGAGTTCGGCTTTCAAAAAAAAAAAACGGTAAAGAGTCCGGTATATGGTCTCGCGCCTCGAAGACTCGGTTCGGATCAGCGTCGGGTCGGATAGGAATCGAAGTGTGACACAGGTTCAACGACTCTCCGGTCGATTAGGAGTCATTGTGATGTGTTCTTCAGATTACATCTTGAGCTAATTGATAGTTGAATCAGTGGCGTGCTTGAAACCTTATGGGCCACACACTTAGAAGAGTGTGGGGTTGATATGAAATGGATTTGGATGAAATCCAAATATGAGGGAGTTAATTCTCGAGAATGGAATGTCACAGGATTAGTGGAATTTCGGGTTCGAAAACCCTGCTTAGAGATATGAAGCAGGCTTGTACCTCTGCCCAGGGTCGTATAGGAACATGCCATAATGCATTGAGATACATGTGACCTATCATCGCTTAAGGTGAGGGCATTTTAGTCATTCATAAGATAGGGTTTTCCTATAAAAGTAATGTTATGGAAACCCTAAATGGATAATGACCCTTTTGAAACTTGAGAGGTTCATGAAAAAAGGTCGTTTTCTCTCTAATCTCCAAGAAGTGTTCTAGAGATTTTAAGAGACTCGGATTTTGGCTTCCTCTTTGGATCGGGACTTGCCACTTTAGTGACCCTTTTTAAGACCGTTGCCTTGGAGGTTTGAGCTCCACTCTTTGTGGATACCATCATAGAGCGAACCCTAGGACTTGGTTGGCTTTCAATTAAATTTGCTCAAACCATATTTCAGTTTTGGGCAGACACAAGGTAAATCGTACACCCTTTTCTCTTTGTTTGGCGAAGCCGGTTGATGCTACAAAGGGGTCCTTAGATGGGTTTTTAGTTAGGATATTTTTGTTTTTCGTTTACTATAAACAAGTGTTTCCATCCACGAAACCCTTGATGGTATTAGAGCAACCTTGTGTGCATCGAATCGGTTTGTTGAGTTTTCGGTTTGGTACTTATGTTTTCAAAAGTTTTGAAAATTAGAATTTTAGTATGAAAAGGTGTAGATCAATGTTGTTCTTTATGTGTATAGTCATGCAGAGATGATCTAGGATGGTGAATATGAAGGAACAACTTGGAAGTGAGTAAAGTCCCGAAAATATTGGATTTTTATGCTTTCGTCGTTGGAAAACCCGGCCGTCGCGGCGTTTGGTACTTTATCTTCGTGGCGTTGTTCGTGACGAAAGAGTTGTGTCGTTGCAACGTAGCGACGTTTTGATATTGCGATGTGACGTGACATGACATGATATGATGTGACGTGACATGATGTGACATGACATAATGTGACATGATGTGACGAGAAGTGACATGCCCTTAACAACTTACTCTCTTCACTTGCATTTTCAACTTGAGTCATTGGGAATGCAATTTGCTCCTCCTCAAATGGATTTAAAACAAACTCCTTTCATCTTAATTATGAATAAATCACTCTCATTTTCATATTTAATTAGACAATAATCATTGTTAAATAGTCTTTATATCCTTTCTTAACGGTTGATCAACACTTAGAGTTCGTCTATGTCGACCACATCTGACATATCGGTGATTAACTCGGTACCATGACAAGTTAGGATAACTATTGTACATTTTTCCCTTGACAACAATATACTCACCATCGCCCCACTTAAACCGTTGATGAAGTGATTTCACACCTTCTTTAGACATACTCTTGTTGTGTGCCATATGGTTGGAAATGACCATTGTCGATGAGCAGCCAGAGTTTGTTGAACTCATCTTTGTGAAACAAGTGCGACAAACGGTAATATCTTCTGTTGATCTACTGCTTTTACCTCTTCCTCGTTTTGTTGCCTTTTGTTCCTGCAAATAATAGCTTTATGCCCTATTTACTGACAGTTAGAGCATTTAGCATCTGGTATTCTCCAGCACTTGAAAGGTGGTTGACCTTTCTTGTTGCGACTTCTTAGTAAGTACATTATGACTTCTTCTACCCATCCTTCCCTTGTCTAACTACTAATTATGCACTAGTGCTACTTTCTTTCTTCTTTTTCTCCCACTTGCTCTTGGTAGCTCCTTAATGCTTAGTTGTCAATGCTCCTTTTGTTGTTGTACCTTCTCTCATGAGACTCCTTTACTCTTGTGCTTGCAAAACACTTAAAATTATACGAAAAATTCTTGACATGTCCTTGGTATTTTCAAGGGTAGTGATGGTTCCTTCATACCTTTCAGGAATAGTAACAAGGATTTTTTCAACTATTCTTGAATATGTGAATTCAAATTCAAGAAGTCTCACTCTATTTGCAATTCCAAAAAGTATGTGAGTATTCTTCTTGATTCGGACTCCTTCATTATTTGTGGTTCAAATTCCCCTTGAGTTTAAAATTTGCATACCTTTGATTCTCTAATCTCCAACATACTCATTTTTGCAGTAATCCCATATCTCATTGGTTGACTTTAGAGACATGATCCGTGTGAAGATGATGGGAGTGGTATTGTAAATAAACGGGTTTTGCCTTTGATTTCACAGTCTTCCTTTCTTTATGTACTCATCTGAGCCGTATTGGGATTTACAAGAAGTGCGGGAATATCATATTTCTCTTCAGCGCTTCCCAGATCTAGGGTTCCAAAGAAAATCTCCATTCGAACAATCCACATCTCATAGTTTGTTCCATCAAGCGATACCAATTATTAACTTTAAATGTAATAAAGAAGACACCAATGAGGAGAATAGGCTAGACAAATGGAGGAAGAAAAACTTGAATTCATTAATTAAAAAAGGCTTTAACAAACTTATATAGAAGGCGAGAAACAAATTAAGGTGCTAGGTTTGTGAAGTTATAATCAGGACTAAATCAAGCCATGACTAAAAATAGGAAATCAAATACTAATCCCACAAATTAAGAACTCGTCAACAACTTAACATAAATATTAAAAGTTGATATCAGTTCTAAACATTTAATTCTTATACATGTAACTAGGAATACTTTATTTTTTAAATGAATTTCCTTCAAGTTTTATGGCATATCAAACAATTTACTACGACTCCTTTTCATTTAGCTCCCGAGGAAAGAAATGTTCATTAAAGTCTATCAAATAACATTAAATTTGTGAATCTAACATTATTCATATTTTTTCTTGAAATAACTTATTTCGAACAAAAATATATTTCTCTATTTCATGTATTTATATTGTCTATTAAAAGATGGATAATTTTTACAAGAAACAAAAAAGAAAATTTTGTCAAAATTAAATAAAAAATTGATGAAGGATAAAATTTTCAAAATTGGGTTTTCAAAAATTATTTTAATCAAATCACCAAAAAATAATAATTATAAAAAAGTAAAAAGGCTTCGACAGAGGAAAATATTAGCTTTGCATTATGTGATCCACAGGCAAAAAGCCAAGGCAGAAGTGGAACTTTGGTATTAGTTGACCAATTGACATGCTAGGCTTTGGTGGTTGGCGTGTGGACAAGAGTCGTGGGTGAGATTCTTGCGTCTCTTGTCACTTCAATGTAATCCAAGAATAGTAATGTGAATAAAGTGATAAAGACCTTTTAAAATTTGAATTTCGAAAATTTCACCTTAATCTCATTTTAACAAAAATATTATTATTATTTTTTTTTGTAAAAATAATAATTTCTTTTAAAATATACATACAAACACATAAAATGATCAAATTCATTTTGTCCAAATAAGTTGTTTCTCAAAAAAACAAAACAAAAAAAGGTAGAGTTACATGTTTTAACCAAATATTTCATATGGAATTGTATTAGGAAATTGTTTTCATTTACATTATTGTCCATTCCTTGTTTTACCCCCCATGGAATAAAATCCACGTATTTATTTCCCTCACAGGAGGTACATTCTTGAAACTCCACTTCTCAGATGGGCGGCACAAAAGTTCATTGCTATTTGTGAAGATAGGAAGAGCATTAGGAGTGTGAGCATGGTGAAGGGTAGACTACGGGTTTTCTCTCTATTTCTTGTGCTAAATTTAAATGACAACCTTGACTCCCTTAAGTTTAGCGAGATGACTTCCACAGACTTCATCTTTGGAGTGCAGGAACATACACTTCTCCAGGTTGTTTGCTTTTTAACCTTTTTTTGAAAAAGATTGTTTATACTTATTACTCTGGAATCGCCTTTTGAATAAGGGTTACAATTGTTAATGAATTTTGGTTATTTACGCTAAAAGGTTGAAGGAAGCGGCGTTTCAAGATGGGAGGACCCTAGTATGGGATACCTTTGTTCATCTTTAGTAAGCTTCTACTTTCACTATATAATAATTATTCTTTCATTTATTAGAAATATTTGGTTAAAACATCAAATAATTTTGAATTTGTGAATATAACATGTCCCATGTTTTCTTAAAATAACTCATTTTGAACAAAAATCACCAATTTCTTCATTTCATGGTTACATTGTCTCTTAAAAGAAAGTATTATTTTTGCAAGAAAATAAGGATATTTTTATCAATATTAGGCAAAAATTGATGAAGGGTCAAATTTCCAAAATTTTGTTTTCAAATTATCAAGTGTTTGCTCAGACTATAGCTTCTTGCGCGAGGAACATCAAACTTCTGACATTAATGAAGAAGTTTTCTCTTTTTTGGAATGCTTGTCATGTGAAGCTCTTCGGTTTACTCATACTCTTTTTGTCTTTGATAAGATATTCTTTAAGGATTGGGCTAATTAATATTGCTTTGGAAATTTAAACAATCTTTTTAAAATTTATGATACTAATTATAAAAGAAAGTCTCAGAGGACTCTCTTTGTTTGATTTTAGTAAGTAGAAGACTTATTTGATGTAAAAAGAGTTCAAGATCATGAAACTTAGTTCTAAAATATTTTCTACTACTATATAACATGCAACTTGATGAGAAAGTATTTTATTTTGGCTTCCAGAAAATTGGGCAAAACATGAGTTTAGTAGCATTTCCTAGAGATAAATACAAATGCTAGATACTTGATTTGGATGGCAGTTGTCCAGCCCAAAATTTAGGGGTTATCCCATGGAGCCCCTCCCGGAGACATAGCTTGTGATCGATTATCACCATCTGAAGTCAGTTCCGCCAACATGATATTTTTGTTGGAACCAAATCACTGGCATCATTAATCACTGAGGGGTAGCTTAGTTGGTTTAAGGCGTTGGGGTTTAACCCAATGGTCACCAGTTCGAATCCTCTCAGGGTCATTGGAGGTTTATCTAGTCATTAACTTTAGGGTCCTATGGGATTAGTCGAGGTGCGTGCAAACTGGCCTGGACATCCACGATTATCCAAAAAATAAAAAAAAAAATTGATTAGTTCACTACTGAAATGATGACTGTTGTTAAGAGGTGGATGTTGTGGGAGTATGCGCGGTGTTCCTTAGAACAACATAAAACCGGCTCGACGGTGGAGCAAGAGAACAAATTATGGTTGATGAACGGTGATCGGCTAAATTTGGGCAAATATAGGCGATCAACTGTTCACATCGGCTAAAGCTAAAGTGAGTCTAAGGAAATTTCCATTTTAGCCTCAAGCAATGTAATTAGTGGGGTTGAATTCAAGAGAATGGAATCTTGGTACAAATAACAAAAAAGATTACGAAAATCCCGAACAACCAAACGGTGGTATGATTTCATATTCAAATCACAAACAACAATATATATACACCCAATCATAAACTGAAAATGCAAAAGAGAGGTTGGATTTGAGATTTTTTGAAGAAGAAGCTAGCTGCTTAAGAGAGGTTGGATGTAAACCCATTGTAGAGTCACTGAGGTTGGATACGAGATTTTTACCTCCTCTCTCGGGCTCGCGACCCTAGTGCAAGGCCGATCAGTCGCCCAGAGCCGAGGAAATCGTGCGAGCAATAGGCGCGGAGCCCATGAGTTGCTCTTCTTCTTCCTCTCCGTGTGGTACTTCTTCCTCCCTCCCTTTTCTTCTTCCTCTCTTCTTCTTCCTCCTTCTGATTTTTGCTTTTCTGCCCGAACACGAGCAACTAGGGCTTTTTAATTTCAGTTTTTAAGCACACCCAAAGAAACGACGTCGTTTTAAGTAGCTATAGAAAGCAGCGTCGTTTTTTGTTTAAACCACATGTTAAAACGGCGTCGTTTGAATAAGTAGCTGCGATTCAAAGCGAGAGTGGATTTGGACTGGTAGCTCAAAGCGGCGCGTCGTTTTGATATATGCGAGATTTTTAAAGGAATAGATAAAGCAGCGTGTTTGGCCTCCAGAAACTGTAGTTACTCATTCTACCCTCCAACCCCTATTTTTGCCCGGTTTCTTTCCTATAAATATATTTAATAACTTCTAAAATTTTCAACTACTAAAACTATTAATTAAATATTTATTTTTAATTAAATATTTATTTTTATTTTTATTTTTAATTGAATATTTATTTTTATTTTAAATTTTAATTAAATATTTATTTATCTTTTAAATCAAATTTATAATTGAAGCGTAAGGTTATATATAAATTAATGAAGGGTACATGATGTAATTATTAAGGAAGAGAAAGAGTAAAATTTGAATAGATTTAGGATAGATGAAATTTTAAATCTTCGGCTAGCTGGAGATCTTATAGTTAAAACTTTAAATTTAAATCTCGAAAACAATAACTTTTTGGAGAAAAAAATAGGCTTTTAGATCTTTTATTTTTGTAGCTAGCTGGAATCTTTTATGATACAGTATGTTGCTATTGAACTATTTTTCTTGTACAAATGATCTAGTAATTTTGAATATGAAATTTATTCCTGATGCATTGTATTTCCTGTAAACTTGTTTGGTGCTTCCTCTGTGTTCATGTATTTCTTGAAGGAAGATGTGAAACTCTTGGTTGAGACAGGCCTAGAAGGATACAGATTCTCCATTTCGTGGTCTCGACTTATCCCTAGTAAGATCACCAAACTATAATTCATGTTAAGAGAATAAAAACTTGGGCACTCTTTGATTCTGTCTCAGACTCTCAGTCATGATGTTATTGTTCTCTCAGATGGAAGAGGACTTGTCAATCCAAAGGGTTTCACATATTACAACTATCTCATCAATGAACTTATCAACCACGGTCGGATCATATATTCTGTCAGAAATGGATTCGACATTTTTTTGGTTATCTTTGTGGGAGTACTTATCTTTTCTTTGATAGACAATCTAGAGACAGATTTTTAAGTCCAACAGAAATTCCTTCCAAACTGATATCTAAACAATGGTTTACAAGCTCACTTCTTCCAATATTTCTCCCTTGGATCTAGCAGGAATCCAGCCACATGTTTCTCTATTTCATGGCGACACGCCACAGGCTCTTGAAGATGAGTATGAGGGATGGATTAGTCGAAGGATTGTGTATGGTTCTCATCTCTATCTTTCAAATTTCACATTTTATGCTTGGGCAACATGCCCTCCACCAAGAACAAAATAAGCCATCAATGAACATTTTTCTATGTGGATGCAGGAAAGACTTCACAGAATATGATGATGTATGCTTCTGAGAATTTGGCGATAGGGTTTTGTATTGGTCCACCATAAATGAAGGCAATATATTTGCTCTTGGTGGCTATGATAGTGGAATCGCACCCCCTCATCGATGCTCTCCTCCTTTTGGAAATTGTCTTAAAGGGAACTCCTCAACATAGCCATACATTGCTAGACATCATATCTTGTTGGCACATGCATCAGCTGCAAAATTGTACAGGGAAAAATATCAGGTATTACCTCAACTTTCCAAATCAGTTAATGAATGTATGCACCTCCTCTCAACCATATTGCATTCAGCAATAAGAGTGTTCATCCAGCATTCTGGTTTGTTGAAATCAATACTTAAGATAAAATTTGAGTCTCAACCTTTTCTGTTTTGGCATTCATCCATTACATAAGAAACATCAAAAGAAATTTGAGGGTTACTAACCTGATGTGGTTCAACAGATTCGTAGGGGCAAATGTCTATGCCTATTGGTTTGTTCCTCTGACAAACAAAACAGAAGATACCATAGCAACCCAAAGAGCCCTTGATTTCTATCTTGGTTGGTGAGTTATGAACATATAATAGATGAACTAGTGTCTAAATATCTTGAATTTTCACCATTTCCTTATGGCCCTTCCTATCCACTAGGAAGTTAATACCAAATGGTCCAGAAACTATTAGTTGGTTCTAGTTTGGGCTTACTTATTTCCATGTAAAAATGGCTAAATATTATGTTTGAGGAGTGATATAGAGGCTTAGTTATCTTTATGTCCATTTCCTATTGCAGGTTTGTTGATGCGTTAGTGTTTGGAGACTATCCTGACATAGTGAAGAAAGAGCAGGCACAAGAATTCCATACTTCACTGAAGACCAAATCTTAAACAGGTCAAGGGTTCATTTGACTTCATAGGGATAAACCACTACAGTTCAATATGCATCCAAGAATGACCCCATGAAGGCAGAATATGGATAACAGAAACTTTGGTGCAGATGCGGCTGTGGACATGATGGAACACATTGCTTGGGTCTTTAACTAAACTTGGTACAAACTCGATTCAAGCATTTCCTCACAATATTCCCTGGACATGAGTTCATGTTTTTTAGACCCTGACTTGAATGAGTCAAGGTTCAGTGTAGCATGCTGAGTCAAGTCAGTGTTCAGGTATTCTTTAGCTAATACAAAAATAAAAATGATGGAACTGATATATGGTATCATTGCCTTGTGGCAGCTATAGATGATCCAGCACGGATCAAGTAGAATCGAAAAGTGTATAATTCAGTTGCCTTGTTAGTTTTGGTCAGTTTAGTACTTAACCAGCTTCTTTGATTCAGCTTCCTGTTCTGCCCTGGGGTTTGCAGCAATTGTTGAGATATTTCAAGCAAGTTTGCAGAAATCCTCCGATCTACGTTCATGAAAATGGTCTGTGCGTGTATGTTTTATTTTGGCTATTTTCCTTTTAAAGAACAACGGTTCAAGTAGATCCCAAGGGGCTGTCAACTTTTGGACCATTATGCTTTCAACTGCTTCTGTGTATGTTCATCCCCGCTCTTTAGGGTTTAACCCACAGGATAGTGTTTGCTAGGGAGGGGTGGCAAAACATAAATTTTATTTTATTTTATCATCTAATTGATAAAGCTTTCCTTGGCATCTGGCCAGGTCAAAGAAAGACAAAGCGCAACGACATTGAATGATACAGGAAGAGTGAAATACTTGAAGGGCTATAT